>JAOTQE010137050.1:0-11839 GCA_025631205.1 Nesometra sesokonis
TAACCAAAATTGTTCATTTCTGATGTTTTTATATAGTGTAAAGTAGCCATTTTTATTTGATAATAAAAAATTACCCATTTTGCTATTTTGTGTGTAAAAGAATAGGGATGAAATCTAGCGTTTATTTTAATATATATTTTTTAATTCATGAGACTCAAGGGGAATAATAATCCTAAAAATTCTCAAATAGGGCTGAATATACTTTTTATGATTAACTAAAACATAATGAATAGTAATTTTTTGGGTGAACCTGATCTTTAATATTTACTTGTATTTTTTTTGTATTTTTTTGTATTTTTTCCAGGCCTGGATTCAGTACTTCTACATTACCACATACTTCCTGACTGCAAGTTATGCCATAGATGTCTATTTAATGTTAAAAGGAGTACCAAGGTAAATATATCGATTAAAATTGTTAAAGAATACAGTTAAGAAAGTATAATGCATACTCCAAGCAATAAGATACATGCCATTGTGACAGGATTCAATATTTCAACATAAATTATGTCATCATCAGGAGTGATTGCATGTATCTCATTGCTTGGAGTATGCATTATACTTTCTTACTTGAAGTTGATTAATGAAACTTTCATTCCTGATGATGACATATTTTTGTTGAAATATTCAATCCTGTCATGATGGCATGTATTTCATTGCTTGGAGTATGCATTATACTTTCTTACTTGAAGTTGATTAGTGAAACTTTCATTCCTGATGATGACATATTTTTGTTGAAATATTCAATCCTGTCATTATGGCATGTATCTCATTGCTTGGAGTATGCATTATACTTTCTTACTTGAAGTTGATTAGTAAACCTTTCATTCCTGATGATGACATAATTTTTGTTAAAATATTGAATCCTGTCATGATGGTATGTATATGTATGTCATTGCTTAGAATATGCATTATACTTTCTAACTTGAAGTTGATTAGTGAACCTTACAGTTAACTTTCCAAAACTGGACCACCCTTCACATACCTACAAATATTTGTAATGTCAAAAGCAGTAGGATTCCAAGGCGGATCCAGAATTACTCAGAGGGGATGCACACTGGAAAGCCCATCGCCTAGGTTTTAAAGTTGACAAGTGAAAAAGCAGGTTATTTTGCCTATTTCATGTTGAATTTCCAGGCTTCTGTTCATTGTTGGGGACATTTAGAAAGTCAGCTTGTGTTTTAAGTAGATCCTATTCTAGATTTTCAGTAATGGTTTATGTTTTTGTAAAAGCATTGGCAATAACTTGCTAAATCGATAGGCGGTAGGAAAATGAAAAAAGTTGTAGCCTACCACTTAAATCGGTAGGGTTAGCAGCAGACATGCCCTCAGATGGTCCATTTTATCTATATTCCATACATTTCAGTTTAGAGAAAGACAGTTCATTTACATTAATTTTATGGTTTTTGGAGTTTAGAAATATGTCGGGTTTAGGGCAAAGTTTGGGAATGGTTGGTTTTGGTAGAGTTGAATTTGATACTGTATCAATTTCTTGTGTAATCTATATATTTTACTTACAAATAGGATGTATTAATATTAAGGGAAATGATAAATCCATAAGGCTCCAAATATCTTAAGAAATTTATGAATCATACCATTTAAGCATATCTCTTCATGATTTTAATTTGAGAATAAGTTTAAGTGTAGGTAAATGCATATGCCTTGAAAATATAATATTTACCATCTTCGTGTTCAGAATTTATACTTTTATCAATGGCTAAATCAAACCTGAGAATAAAATGAATACAGTATAAGCAATATGAGTGCTAAAGTTGAACCTCCCTGTGCGAACACCTCCCGTAAGCAGACACCTCCCACAACGGCCACTAATTCAAAGACCCATTTGTTCTTCCTATCTAATCAGTGCATTTGGTACCTCCTGTAAGTGGAGACCTCCAGTAAGCGGACATTTTTTGCCTTAAAATTTAGATTTTTTGTATGTCACTTTACCTCCCATAAGCAGACATCCTGGAGAATTTAGTGATTTTTCTGTACAACGAATACAAATTTCTGTACAAAATCGTCTTTATTCTGTAATGGCTGAGAATCATATTACTGAACTAATCTATAAAATGACAAACAATATTTAATAAAATATACAATGTGGTGTCTAGACATTTAAGAGGATATTTGTGTTGAGAAGGCTGTGAAATATGAAGCAAAATGGCGTATGTATAAATTTACAACTTTGGCCCTCTATCGGCCATAATTCTCGTAAGCGGACACCTCCCCGTAAGCGGACACTTTTCCTGGACTGTAGGGCGACTGCTTACAGGAGGTTCAACTGTATTTGCCAATATATATAGGAGGTGATTCAGATGTTGCAATTTCAGAGGTCAAAAATTCAGGAGATTTTTAAAAGTGCACCCTCTATCTTAAAATACTGTGTCTTCTATTGCGTTTTATGATGAAAGGGCAGGAAAAAAAACAGGCCAGTAAGGGGTTAACTAGCGCCACAGTCACGACACATTTAGAACGATGTATGCAATTATTTATTTTAATGGTACTGTATTTATTGATTAAATATTATTCTAAACCAAATTATGGTGCTAGAACATGTTTAAATTTTAACAGAAAATTGAGAGATTGCTTAAAAAAAATCAGGACTGCTAAAATATCAGGAGACTCCCGTACAAATCGCGAGGGTCTGGCCTCTGATAATTTGATACCTTTTGTACATCAGTTTAAACCATAGTGGTGCTAAGATGTCTAGGACTCTCTTATTGTACCATACAACCCGTCAGTACAGATTTCTGCCAATGTTGGGGCGGATTGATAAAAGCGGTCTTCAGTCTTAATGTTAAGACTGCCTATAATTGTGACGTGAAGCATGGTCTTTTTTACTTATAGACCATTGCTATACCGAGGTTTTAGCAGTTTCTTAACAATTAAATCCTACTTGAAGCAGGATTTAAATGGTCTTAAATTACTTTCAACATGGCATTAGCATTATTTGAGCTTTATATGAGCTTTTACGTGCTATTTTAAAATTTATTTTATATATTTTATAAATATAACTGTTTATTTATGCGCCATATCATGAATTTAAAACTTGTATCACATTTTTATAAAAAGACAAACGTGATATGGCACAAAATTTACCTAAAATAGCACCCTTTATTACTGTTACTATCGAGTGTTTTTTTATTCGAGATTCAATACACAACACGGTCTTAGGAAAGACTTTCTTGTAGCAATGGCCTAATTGGGTGTCTTTGCCAAGACCGTCTGTGTATTAAAGCTAGCTTTATTCTATAAAGTTAAGGTCACCAGTAAAGAAAAACTCGGTCCCAATGATCTATGACTAATGTTTACTTTTTGTTGTTTTATTGGCATAAGTTTTTTTTTAATGGGAACTTGCTCAAGAGAATTTTAATGATGTGAGGCCTTCTAGTTACCCATACCAAAATTTCTAAGTAGTCGTAGCTCTATTTAGTGCTACTATGTAGACAGCTCTATTAGATTTAGCTCTGCTGTCTATTAAACACCTACCTAGCTAGACATAAAACTATTAAAAACTACTTGTCGTCTATTTATAGTAGCTCATGACTACTAAGGGACTATTAAGGGAAAAAATCCCGTACTACTCTAAATGTATAATTCTTTTTGTTTTTCAGGGGTGTATTTCAGCTTGTGATGCATACATTTTGTTTCCTGTGTCCTCTCTTCCTTGTTACTGCCGGAATCGTGTCCCTCTATGAACCATCTTCAAATGGCAACAAATTAACGTAATTAATAATTTTATTACAAAATGACATGCAATATTAAGCAATAGTTGTGAAAACACTACATGAGGCATGACACGGCAAAACCACCAAGTTGTAGGAAAATTCATTGTTTAAAATATATTACACATTTCGCAATCTTTAAAATGATGTAATTTAATGTAGTTCGCCTTATACAGTAGTCTCAAGGCGCTGTGGATCAGGTGTTCCACATTCATATGGCTTGCTACGCTCCTAAGGGTCACGTCATGTCCTGCTGCCCGATACAGGCGCTCTTTCATCTGTGAGAGGTCAATTATCAAAATCGGGCATTGGACAAAATATACACAAATTTCTTTTGTATTTGTTTATATTTCCTGTTGTTTATTTGCTTTTTTCTCAATTACTTCTAGTGCGACAACTTGGTGGTTTTGCCATGACTAGCATCACAAAGGATTACTGTTGTGTATTATACAATTTTTTTTATATAAGTGTAAAACTCTGTTCTGTTCTCAAGCGTTAATTTGCTGAGTGGGTGAAACCTTTGACTTGTATCCAAGTGTTTCCTTATTTACTTCTAAAACTGTGTTCATTATTAAAATTACTTCAACATTTTTTGGAATCCTTGTTTGATTTACAATTTATATCTCTTGTTGAAAAATATTTTTATTAATTTTATTTATTTCAGGTGTGTTTCAAATAATGCATTAGATTTGATTCCTCTTTACCTGGCATCTTACTTACCAATGGTGACGGTGATGTTGATGAATCCCATTATCTTTTACCTGTCACTGAATAAAGGTAACAATTTTCAAATTGTTCTTGTGTTTCAAAACTTTTTAAATATTATCAGATGACTCGAGAGAGAAAAACACCCCAAATTTAAAACTTACAACCCAAAAAATTAAAGTATAATTGACATAATACAGTGGTATCTATGTTAAGTGTCTTAACCTGGTTTGTCATAATATGTCTATTTAAGTTCATCCTTTGAAAAAAAAGGTTAACCCTATAAAAACCACCATACACAAACCTTGCTATCTACCACATAAACACATTATTATCATCCCATTATAACCAAATAAAACAGGGTCAGCTCCCCTCTCAAGAAAATAGACTTTCAGACTAATTAGAACCGACATCATAACAATTATTGAACTGAAGGTATCCATAACATCAGCAAATATACTACCTAGTTACTAGGTAGTTTTCTGATGTACTTGGTAGATCTTCCTAGTAATTTAACATGGTGACCCACCTAGTTGGAGGGTGTTATTTTTTCAAATGGCATATCTGAGAGTGTCAAGTTTACCTATGCCCACATGGATTGGTGGGTGGGGGTGGGCAGAGGGGGAGAGGATAGTCGTGAGGATGGTCTGGGGGTCATCCCCACGAGGAGATTTGAAACGCATCAGTGCACAAGTGCATTATAAATTTCTAAATAATGTTATATTTTAAATAGTAAAACCAATACTTAAAGGACTCAGAGGACAGTTCACCGATAAGGAACGAGCATACATACATGCAGTGCAGAAAAAATTCTTAAAGATTGTAGCTGTATTCTTTATTTGGTAAGGTAGTAAATAAATTATTTTGTTAACTTAAACATAATTATATAAAATAAATATAAAATTAGTTTAAGCTAATTTTGAAGGAGGAATGGAAGCATGTATAAATTGTGAGTCGTTAGCTGGTTCTGGTGGTGGCCAGTCATTTAAAAAAAAAAAACATTATAAAGTTCTGGTGGTAATTCGGTTCAACACAACATTATGGAAAACCAAGTTACAGTTAGTCAAGACAATGTCTGAAAATTTAATGTATATCAGACCAATAGCTTTTTAGATAAACTACCTGAATGCACAGAAAGACAGACAGACAGACAGACAGGAAAAGCTATTGTAACAAACTTTTCCTGATGGGTGAGGGTGATAAAATACTGTAGTTGTTCACAAAATGTTTTTTTTCTTGTTGTTTAGTTGGTGGCCAAATATAATTCTAGGAGCTATCAACCTGTACCTGGGGGTACGCAAGAGTCAAGTAAGCGTGAGTTTGACTGGTGAACCTCATCTTAACTCATTTCAGAAATTCATAATTGTTCTATGGTTTTTTATGGTAAGTTTGACCTTTTTTTGATGGTATACTTCAAAAGCTTTAATAATAAACTAGATGGCCTGAAGATACGTTTGTGAACGTTATCAGTCATCCAGGAAGTACATATAAAAAAGTAAAAAAATATAAATCTGCAATACTCCTCAACAAAATCGTACTTGCAAAATATGTAATAATAATTTTCTAGAAGATGAATTCCATTTCATTTTAATTTGCCCATTGTATTCCAATCTTAGAAAAAAGTTTATTCCACAATATTATTTTAAATATCCATCTATCAATAAATTCTCTTTACTAATGTCTAAAATTAAGTTAACGATTCAATTATCACAATTTACTTATCTCGCTTTTAAAGATTATATTATTTACAGCACTATTAATTAATGTATGCATGTACTGTGAAATGGCCTGAGGCCTAATCATATTGATTAAAGTCCCCACTAAGGGGAAAGAGTGAAAATGAGATGTTCAACTGTATTGTATTGATTAAATGACTTCAATTATTTCTTTACATATGAGGCTAGTCATGACAAATCCACCAAGTTATTGAGAAATAAGCAAATATACAAGAAATATAAACAAATACAAAGGAAATTTGTGAACTTCAGTTATAGATGTCCGATTCTGATAGTTTACCCCTAATTTTAAAGCTTGCAAAAAGTTTAATATGATTTTAAAAATAACCCAATTTTTAATTTTTGTACCACTTGGTGGTTTTGCCATATCATGCCTCTATGTACAATATATTTTGTTTGCAATCAAGTCATAAAGACAAAAAAATAATAATGAAAATGTTTTGATTTTTTGTAGGGTGTATTGAATCCATTACAAGCATTCTTGAACACACTGGTGTATGTAGGCTGGGGAGGCTGTTGCAATATTGCCTTGTTTTCATGTTGTCGCCGTCGGACACATCCGACAAATGTTTTTGAAGACTCTGATAGGCACACAGAACCGAAAGAAACACGCAATAAAAGTTTCGGATGTAATCGAATGAAGTCACTATATGTAAATGAACGTACACCTCTGATATCCTCAAAAACCTAATGATCATAGTATCAGTTAAACGTGGTTCCTTGTTCCTCAAGAATATTATTGAACAGTTGAGCCATCCAAAGCTTTGGCTCCAGTTTAATACACATACGTATTCTGGTTTCGAATGGATATTTTCTTGATCAGTAATTGCAGAATTAGGTAAAATATTTGAGGTGAAGTGCTTCTTACTCATGGAATCACATCCATCTTTGTAATGTTATCAAATACTCATTCTTAATTGTCTACCAGTCTCACCAAATGTACATAATTACAGTCTAGGCAAGTTTTATTGGTTTAACCAAAAGATTGTCAAAGAATTGTATACAGTATATAATTATACACCAAATGTGGAGTTCTGAAAATAACTGCTGAGCTTCTGAACATTTCAATAAATATACTTTGATCTTCTTCTGGAGATGCTCTATCTACACAATTGGATTGTGTGCAATTGAAAGAACCCAAGTATGTTTCACAATGAATAGGGGGTCACCTCTCATTGCAATTACATGAAGTGATCTCTAGTAGAGAAATTATACCCTACTCAGACTAGCGTCTCATTGCGATCAGTTGTTGCAATTGCGACACCCAATAGAAAGTAAGGTCGTATGTAAAAGGTCAATAAATAGTAACTGATTGTAATTGATATCGCCAATGTTAATGGTTACGACCAGTTGTTGCAACCCCCTCATTACCGATCCGATCACAATGAATTCCATCATCAGGCACTGATTGGCTGATGTCATGACACCCTCTATCGCCGAATAATCCACAACAACACATTTTGTGATGTACTGTTACAAAGTAAAGTGTGTATGAATGCATTTAAAATTTGCGATTGGTTGTGATCGGGAACTGGATTACCGCAATCGATTACATTGCAACTGATGATGACGCGATATATGCGATGCTAGTCTGAATAGGGTATTAGTCATTGAAAAGTTTGAATATATTGTTATTTTGTATATTTTAGTGGCGCTATAGCTTGGTGGTTAACATGCTTGCCTTCCTATCTCAAGGTCTGGGTTCGAATCCTGGCTGCACACTAGGTTCTTTCCCATGACCAAATGCCACCAATCTCTAAGTTTCATAATGAGACTTGGTTTAGAAAGAATGACGTAGTTTGCATGTAAGTGGTGAGAAAACTTGCTGTTGGATTTGCACAAATATTTTATCTATTTATAAGAGCATTGGTCCTCTAAAAAAATAAATGTTGTTAAGCTATAATGAGCAATGCAAGTAGTTGTGAACAGCTCTGACAAAATCAAAAAGTTGAAAATGTTTTTTTCAGATTTGTATGCCATCTGATGGGGAACTTTATAATAATTATAAACCAAGTAAGATCCACTAATTAATCTTAAATATAAGATGAGTACTGAAACTTTGAAAAATGACAACTTAGAGGCCATAGTTGATTCTAATTTTCGTTCTTTATTAGAACATTGTCAAGAATGTCATTGTTATTCTTGACAATGTTCTAATAAAGAACAAAACATAGAATCAACTATGGCCTCTAAGTTGTTATTTTTCAGAGTTTCAGTACTCATTCTATAGTATAAAGCATGTATATTGTAAATATACAAATAGATCTTTATAAGAGCATTGTGCTCAAAACAGATTGTTAATATTGTATAGATTTGTGATGATTTCCTCTTTTATACAATCCATATTATTGCAGCTAAAGTTTGTACTTAATGCCATTATTGTATGTTAGTATGTTATAAATAGGTTTTGTAAGTTTAAAGCAATTTACAGACAAAGTTATGAAATAATTGAAAGGTTTAATTAAACTCAGGTGCTTCTAAACACCTTTACTGTGTCATGCTCATTTTAAATTACGATATATATAAAAAACTCATCAATATATAATTTTTTTTTTATTTTACATGTAAAATGTATGAAATTTGTTTATTATTGACAATATTAATCGAATGGTCTACAAACTCACATATTCAGCACTGAACATAGGGGAAAGAACTGTAGAACCAATAAGAAGCTTATTGTACTTAATCTCTGCAGTATGTGATAGGATGACCAGTTCTTTTCCATGGTACCTTTCCTGGTATATTTCGGCCAGGTACTCATTCATAGCTGAGTGAACGAAGTGCCAGCCTCACCAGAATTTAAACCAGTGTCATCAGAATGACGGACGAGCGTCCAAATCAATCAACTATTCTGTAATATAAATTTTTAAATTCCAATGTCAATAGTCAATATTCTTTCTTACATTATATTTAAAATGTACTGTAATTATTTTGTTACTTAAAATTTGACTCCGAGATTAAAATTTATAATAATATGTGACATTTATGTAGCGTTTATTACCAAGGCCTCTAAGCACTTCACATTTAACACCCCAGTCATTGGAACAAACGCCTATGTTGCAGCTTTAATCAGTACATACGCCATTTGTACCTCCTAGGTACCCACTTATACTCCTGGGTGGAGAGAAGCAACGTGGATAAAGGGTCTTCCCTAAGAACACAAACAGACGTGAGAGTCACCAACTCATGACCTTGTGATTAGAAATCCAAAACACAACCACTGCACCAACTGCTTCCAGTCAAAATTATTTAAAATAAGTACATTTTGGAATTCTTTTTTGTCTGTTTTCTTCAATTAATTTAAATACATAATTAAATTATCTGATAACTGTAATGTAGTTAGATTTATAAAGCGTCTTGTACCGAATCTCAAGGCGCTGTGGACCAGATGTTACATTCATATGACTTTCTATGCCCCGCTGCCCGATACAGGCGCTCATTCATCTGTCCACAGCAGGTGATGTATGGACCAGTACACAAACTCCCTATTTGTCTCGAAAGATATACTGGGTTCTTTATAGTGCACATGAGCCGTATGTGTACACTGGGCCTTCTGCTTATAGTCCTTATCCCAGAAGACTTTTTATGGTGCGAGCGGGCCTCGAACTCATGCTGTTATTGCTATGACTAATAGTACCTGTGCCTTCACTGCTCAGCCATACAACTCATGAATGATCTATAGATCAAGAGTTTTCACTTCCAAACTATATTTATATTTTATTGCATTGTAGTTTAGATGTTGACTTAGATTGAAGTTACAACATTGTATATGTAAATATGTGCATTCCGTACTGATCCTGGTATAAGTCCACTATACATAAAAGCCTGGCACTCACTTGAGGCACTTTGCACTGCATTATCCTTACGAACATAGAACATTGTTTGCACAGTCTGATTGGCAAAGGTAGTGAATTTGGCATGCTTCAGTTCATTTCAGTTGATATGCGCATGTGCAGTAACAGCAGAATAGTAAGCATTTGCTTAGCATTGGCATACACTGCGAGCAAAGTGCCTTAAATATCCAAAATAATAAAGCACAATAGATATTTTGCTCAATGTCTCACGAGGTACTTTGCTTACTAAAAATTTTATTCACAGTGTGCAGTTTACTGAACAAAATTCTTTAAGTGTGCACTAGGCTTTAACATGGAACCAAATCACATTCAGGTGTGTGTACACTAGTACAGAGTTATCTACTATTATCTACTGTACGTTAAAAGAATAGGTAGCAGTAGCCTATGCAAATAAACATTGCTGATTTTTGTCTTTGACTTTCAGTGTTATTGATAAGTTAATATTGCATTGGTAGTTAAATACCTATTCTATAACATACGATTACAAAATCATTCAGCTGAGCTCCCAAGTTGGAAAAGAAGAATTTTTCAGCAACCAAGCATGTTTTGTTTTGGGTACATAAATATGTAATAATATACAGTAAACAACAATGCCTTGATTATTACAAATACAAGGGTTTACTGTATTAGTGGGCTATATTTTTGACAAAGGAACCCTCAAAATATCATTTTTAGTGTCTAAATAAAAAAAGACACTACATACTTTGCATTTATATTGCTAATTTACTAAAAATCCTGGAGATTTTCATGGAAAATATATATCACTGGAGAAAATTGTGTATTTTCTGGAGCCTGGGAGATGCTCCGAAATTCCTGGAGATTCCAGGCTAATCCTGTAGACTTTGATGTAGGCTCTGATTCAGGCATAAAATGACAATAGTTATGAAAACAAAGGGCGTCATCTTTTGTTTTCTGTTGAGATGCAAGCAGTATTATTCTCTATAAGCCCAATTAAACATGAACATGGAGTCACAGCCAGGTTTTGGGTGAGCTTATTTCCAGGTCTTCAAAATGTGTAGAGCAACTTGTTTTATGTGTAAAATAACTCTTGTCCAGAGTCGCATAATTATATTTGTTGGTTTTCTGTTTCATGTACATTTATAAAATGTTTTTAAAACTACTTAAGTAGTTATGCTATAAATAATCAATGCAATTAGTTTTAAAAAGTTATTTATTATTTCAATAATATATATTGTTGTAAATGGGTTCTTAACTGTATCAATTAAAAATACAAAAAAGCTAATTTCTCAGACTTTCATTGTTTTATTAATGTTTGATTCTGAGATAACATATTTTAAACAAAATGTAAACAAAGACATAATGGCACTGTAGCTTTTAGTGGTTTACTAATCCTGCGGTCTGGGTTCAATCCTGACCAATTCTAAGACACCTAGGAGCAGCAGGACCCCTACAGTAGTTCAGCAGCTGCTGTAATAATATTTTACCATGACAGTTGGAATAATCAGACATTCAATCAACATTCTGTATTTTTTCAGTGTATGAAAAATTCCCTATATTTTTCATTCTTGGAATACATATTTTAACGATGTATATTAAAAAATAAAAAAAAATTAACAATGCCACTTCTCAAGCCTCATAATGAGATTTAATTTTAAAGCATGATGCACTTCTCATTGTGTAAATCATTAAAAAAATTCCAGGCCAGGGGTTCCTGGGGGTTCATACGAACCCCCTTTGAAAAACAAAACTTTTTTCCTATTTTCGCATCTGTAGTTAACGGTATAGCCTGTCTCACAGGCCTTACGATCTGGTTTATTCACTTTTATTGCTTGATTCCGTTTAAGGCGCAATTGACATC
>JAOTQE010137061.1:0-11839 GCA_025631205.1 Nesometra sesokonis
TGAATAGTACTATTTGGAGGCACTTCTGCCCATAGTTTTAACCAGCAACTCTCAAGGCAACGTATATTTGTATACTATCTTCCTGAGTGCCGCAGGCCCGAGGGAAGATAGTAGGCTCTGGCCTTCTCATCCCCGAGGGACACTTGATCTCACTATTCCCTGAATATAGAGCAGTCAATATTTGTTTTATATACCTAGATTTCACTTAGTCGTAGTAATTCTAATGAAAAGATACATTCAGATGACAAGGCTTAGGACCCTAGCCCACTGATGAACAATCATTGTTGTACAATTGTATCTTTTTGTTAACAGACAACTTTACCAACAAAGATTCTTTTCACCAAACATTTATCATTGGTACATCAAAACGGCTGTAGATATCAGACAAAATGACACAGAAACATTAAACGAGTGAACAATCTCTTACCTTGGTGGTGCCCAATCATGTTTGGTACAGTCCATTAAGGTTCCAACATACGTTTTATTTCTCCAAGTAACATTGACAACAAGTACACCTGTAAAATGAAAATACAAAGTTTCTACAATTAAGTTTCTGATTTTGTGTGGCGAGTTCACTAGGACTAGCTAAAAAGTTGCGTATCAGTACCTTTTCAAAATTACTTAAGTATTTGGTGGAACCTTATGTTTTAGTTTTGTAGGTATAGTGGTACAATGGTGTATAAGTTTAAAAATGGGACCCAGAATGTTTGTTGGAAATCACCTAGTTTATGTGTACAAAATTTCTGACACATCCATAAAAGATCTGGTAGCATTAACACCACCAGAAAAACAGGAGAGTTATTGAAGCGTTGAGGTCTAACTTCCAGCAGACTTTTAAAGTAGTGCCTCAAATGAGTCTATGTGAATAAAAAATTACATAGAGCACCTAGAGCTCACAAGGGCTGAAAGAAATTCTAAAATTCACAAAAAGGGGGCACTATTTTCAAATTTGTGAACAAAAATAAAACAAGTAAAGATTTTTTGCAAATAGAAAGATGTGTATATTAGCTTTTTGTGTAGTGTGATATTTACTTATTTTATTAATGCAATTTTCATCTAATTTAATTTAACTTCATATTGTTTGAGATTGGATATTCTATGGGATACTTGTGTTTTATATTTTCAATTTTTTGACTGTTATTCTTTCACAGGCTTAGACTTGGTATAAATTCAAATTCCAACTCAAACTAACCACTATTAGTAGAATAGTGATCAGTCTGGAATCAAGGTAAATATATACTTGTTGGAAATCATTTTCTACCAAATTCCATCAAGTATTTTTACTTTACTTTTATAGTACACAACTAGTAATTTAGTGTACAATTTTTGTTTGATTTTGCTAGGTATGTGATATTATTTGGCTTACCTTCAGCAGTTTCATGCCATACAATTCCTTCAAGGTTTACACTTGTACCAGGTTCACATGGCCCTAACTTGTCGGGTTCTGTTAATGTTCCAACTTCACTAGTTCCAACCCCAACATGCTCAAATGACGCCTGCTAATAATTAAAATAACATGTAAATTAATCCGGGAGTGAATTGATAAAAAAAATTACAATAAGCTTCATTTTTGTAGATTTATTTGACAACTTCTCAATCAGACTGACTCACATCACTATTGCAACTTAAATCATGGACAATGAAACCAAAGACAAAGTTAAATAAAAACAATTTATTTACATGTTTCTGCTATCACAGTGTCATCTTCAGTAACACAAAAAGGCACTGCTAAAAATCTTTTGCTTATAACCTTAGGTGAGCTCAAGTGCAGAAACATTTTAGGTATACGTTTAAATGTGGAAATTTGTAGTTTTGTATCATAATAGTTCAGAATTGAATTGGCCAATGAAGTTAGTTCAATGTACATTGAAGTGTTTTGCATATGATAAGCATATTTGTGTTGTCCCGACTTCAGTTGGCCTGATCAAGTTTACCTGTAATGGACTGTTTTTGGACTTGGCTTCATTTTTTATATGCTTGTGGATGTGAGCATTTTTTATAGGATACCAAATTTTCTTTGATCCAAAAATGCAAAAAGTGTAATCATTAAAACAGAGGCAGTAGAGAAAAAAAAAACATTTGAAATCAAGGCATGTATGACACAACAAAACTCACCTTATCAACTTTAGACTTCCTTTGTTTTTTCTCACTGGATTCTTTAATTTTCTTCTTTCCTTCAATTTTTGTTTCCTCTTTAAACTGTGTACATTTATCATCAACTTTATCTCCTCCCTTATGCTTTGACTTATCTTCATCAACATTTTTATCACCTAGATTAGAAATGTTTTCAACTTTACTATTCACTATTTCACGCTTACGTGATTTAGTATTCTTTTCCTCAGTTACAGTTTGTGACATACTGATTATTGAGTTATCATTTATTTGTGTACTGCCCTCAGTTTTTGCATTTGCACTCACTTTGCGTTTTATCTTCATTTTACCAATTCTGAATGGACTAGAATCATTCAAACAACTATTAGTACTCATTGTCTCCTTCTCTAAATCTGCATCTAAGTCAATGATTAAGTTGCCTAGGCCGATTTCCCATTCTTCGCCACTCTCGTACTGTGATGATGCATCTTCTTTTGGGTACGAATTAGCCATATTGTGGCAGCACCTGCCTAGAAATTAATTCACCACCTTTCTGATCAAATCCAGTCTTGCTACAGTCTCTATTTAACCATTACCTGTGAAAATATGATTGAATTCTGTACAATTATAGGTGCTACTTTTTATTAACATAAATAATAATGGTTGTGAAAACTTTGGTGAGTTCTTATGTACTCTATATTTATAGGCCTATTCTTTCTATTGTGAAGTTTGATGCAACATTATTTCATTCTAAAACAGGTACATATTTATAACGATTGACACAGCCACCACTAAATCCCTCTGCCATAATTAATTTCCACCTATTGTACTGTATATTTATTTTCAAATGTTTCTAAATTATTATTCAAAATTGTTCTTTATTAAATCCATCTACTGCAATTCACTGTTGTTTGTTGTAACCTATTATAAAAAAATGATAGTTTAATAATGCATTTGATATGATGCAATGATTAGGCCATGGTTTGGGTAGGTACAGTAGATATTTTGTAGGTTTGCGGTACATTTCTTCTTTATCATTATTTTATGATATTTATATAATGTATATTTAGTTATTTAGTTTATTAATTCAATTGAGCATAGCTATCTCAAGGAAACATGTTATATTTTACAATAAAGAGTGTATCATATGGTATTCTGAATGCAAGTAGATTAACAGTCCAATGGTTATATAAAAATAATACAAAAAATAAAAAGATCTGTGACCACATTTCATCTCTGATGTTAACATCAGGTAGTCAAGCAACAAGAATATTTTAAGCTATATAAATTACCACATGATTTAGGTTTTGGTGTGTGTTTTAGGTATTTTTACACAAAAAAATAGATTCTTGAAAAGATAAAATTTAAAATGTATGTTAAGATTGCAATTAAATTATATGTACTATTGTACCTGTACATTAGCACATGACTTGGATAGCTCCAACTAATTATTATTGGGGTATTGTGTTTGTTTTTTTTTAATGGTTCAAAATTCAAAATTCACAGCAAATTACAATTTTTTTGCGCAATTTTGAGATTAGAGAGAACTAGAGGGTCATATCTGGCAACATCTATACATTGTTATACTATTCAATAACATTATTTCAGGTACACCACTTTTTTGGTAATAAAAATTAATATCTTGAAAATTAAAAAATTAGAATTTTCTAATTATTACAAACTTTATACTAACATACAAATATGTGCAATTGCACTATTACAGTGTGTTAATAAAAGTGAATAAACCAGATCGTAAGCCCTGTGAGACAGGCTACATTTAAGTATGTGATGGTCGCTGTGATATTAGAGTGTTAAAAAAATAATTGAGGCTAGTCATGGCAAAACAACCGAGTTGTCACACAAGATGTTATTGAGAAATAAGTAAATACCTGTCAGGGATGTGTCAGGGATGTAGCTAGAAAAATCCAAGGGTGGGCCAGCAACAATGTAAGGGTGGGTGTCATGAAGACTAAAAACAGTATTTTTACCTTTTTCAGAGGCTTAGGGTGGGTTGAGGGTTAAAATTAGGCTGGGTGAAAAGTCTTAAAATAAGCTTTAGGGTGGGTGGAACACTTTTAGGGTGGGCGGCCCCGCCCACCTCCGCCCTGCATAATTACATCCCTGACCTGTAACAGGGAATATAATTATAAACAAATACAAAAAAAATGTGTATATTTTGTCAAGTAACTTCAGTTATAGATGTCTAATTTTGATAATTAACCCTCAATTTAAAGCTTGCAAAAAATGTAATATATGGTTTTAACAATAACTCAATTTTTAATTTTCCTACAACTTGGTGGTTTTGCCGTGTCATGCCTCAATTGCATATTTAAGGACTTTAACAACCATATCTGTACTGTACAAAAAATTGGTTACAACATGCTACAGGTGAATAATTTTGGAGAATCATGGAGACTGGTCATGTTACTACATTCAGTAAATGGTAACTCCCTTTTTACTTTTTAATAACTTGATCAAGAAATGTCAGTCATATCCTATGCTATGAATTAAAATAATATCATGCTTTACCAACTGCCAACTGCTACTGTAATTAATGATTCATCTCCTCGTATCAAAACATTTTAAAATGAAAAATATATACATGCATCTAGGTCCCCATTTAACAGCATTTTCAAAGACACTACAGAAATAATTTATAAACTGATAAAATGTTCATAAGCTTGGATTTCAACTTGCATTCAAAGATGAATAATCTATACAGTAGATTTTTAGGCAGATTTGATTCTCCCAAAAACCAACCACCTTCGGATCATTTGTTTTGTTTGGAACACTTTGGTTTTAGAGAGTTCATTTACTTGGTTTTGTGAATGTTCAGTGAAGGTTAGTTTTAGCCTTAGTTTGAAGTGTACAACTAGCATAAACAGGGAACCAGAAGCCATTTTGTACAAATTGTATCCTTGCATTACTGAGAATATGGTGCACACACAGGGGCCAAAGTTACCTTAATGAGGGACAAATTTTTAAGGTGCCGAGTAAAATTGAGAGGGCACCAGAGGCAAATGGCCTTGGTACCTTGGTTAAATTCAAGCCTTACAATTTCATTTATTTGCTCTAGCTCTTAGAATTAATTCTGATTTTACAACTATGAGGTTAGATCACCTGGATTTTAAAAAGTCAACATATGTATTTATGGGAGAGCTACAGTAGTAAAATGGCAGCTCATGCTACGATAAAAGGACATGTTGAAACAACTGAGTCTGATTTTGGTCATGTGTTATTTAAAAAAATCTGCAATAGGCCTACAATGTTTTAATTTTTTTGACACATCCTACTACTATTTATTGTAAAGCGCCTAGAGAGATTGCCCATTTTAGGTGCTATATAAAAGTCTATTATTAATATTATTATTATTATTATTGTTCATATTCTAATGTTACAAATATTTCTGTAACACAAAAAATAGTATCCTATTAGTTTTTTAAATGACCTGATACTGGTAACTCATGCTACAGTTTAACTGTTAATGACTGTCCATGTAAACTTAGACAATTATTTTTATTTTTTATGTTGTACCAGACTGATTGCACAGTATATTAGAATTGCCTATTACCCTTAGAGCCTATTGTGAGTAGACCTATAGTATTCCTTATCTAGAGGGCTGTCAGAACTGGCATATCTTACTACTGACAGGATTATACACCAAGTACCAGTATACAGGAATGTTGCTAGAAAAATTCAAGGGTGGCCTGGCAACAATGTACTGTATGGCTAAAAACAGTATTTTTACCCTTTTCAGAGGCTTAGGGTGGTTAACATGTTGAAATTAGACTGGGTGGAAGGTCTGATTTCGCTTTAGGGTGTGTGGAACATTTTTAGCCTGGGCGGCCCCGCCCACCTCCGCCCTGCATAATTACATTCCTGAGTACAGTATACCTGCCAAGTTTTTTTTACCCCAAAGTGTGAGACAAAACCTAACTGGTGCTTCAATGTTGTGTTCAAGACGTTTTTCATACAACTTTCAGTGAGCAAATATCATTTTAATTCCATTTGGATGTTTTATTACTTTAAAAAAAAACAAATTTATCTCATGCATAAGAAGTCTTCTCATGTGAGAGAAAATGCAATGTATGCACGAGATGCCAAAAATGCAGGGCCCATGCGCGAGACAAGGCAGATTCAACATGCATTTATTTTAAGACA
This sequence comes from Nesometra sesokonis, assembly GCA_025631205.1. Classification (NCBI taxonomy): domain Eukaryota; kingdom Metazoa; phylum Echinodermata; class Crinoidea; order Comatulida; family Antedonidae; genus Nesometra; species Nesometra sesokonis. Next base: position 6,253 of record JAOTQE010137061.1, read on the forward strand.
GGATGCAACAATCAACTCAATTTAATTTTTGCCAAGAGTTGGAAATAACAATAAAGATAGTCAATAAAAAAATGTAGGCAGCACCCAATGTGAAATAGCTGGTGGCATATACTGCTACTAACTGCCTTCTAATGAAAGGCCCGTTGATGGGATATTCACAGCTTAGGCTCAAAGGTCAAATAATAGGTCACTAAGAGAAAGATATATTTCTATCACAAAAAAAACTAGGTACTCTTGTTCTACAGAAGTACATCATAATGCATCAATAAGGTGTTCATGGGGCAAAGCTAATTAGGGGTCATTACGGTACTGTAAAATGTATGTCAAAGACTACATTGGTTATTGGTTATTAAGCACCATTAACATCTCCAACTTACAAGTTTCATATGAAATTGTGATTGCATATTAATAATGCAATTTGAACTTAAAAATGGGCAATTAGTGATATACATGAGGGTTGACATGTACAATATACTTTCCCCCTCCCATCACTGCAATATCTGCCGCAGGGGTGGTTCCTGATGTTGAGATTGTGCAGAGTGCAACTGACATTTTAATGCAATGTATTGTGAGTTCTTTTTTATTTGTCAATATTTGGGCATTATCGCCACAAGTTTACACTGATGAATGAATGATCTACTAATTAGCCAAGTTCAAAACTCCTTTTGTTTTTAATAATTTTTTAAACGCGGCTTAACTAGCTGTTTGCAAGATTGCTACCATAGTTTTTCTCATAACACATGGATTGCAGCCCAGCCCTTCGACTGAAATTGACCGTCATTATTACCCATTATTCACGTCACAATTTGAAGATTTTAGGACAGTTGGTGAAATATGTATTACACAGAGTATAGACAACTGCACAGAGAGGCTGGTAGTATACATAAAATACAAATAAGAAATCAAAGGTTTTAAAATTTGTCTCAAAATAAATATAAATTTAAATACATTTACTACAGAAGTTTAAATAACGATTATAATTGCCTGTGTCCAGATAAATTATTCTCAATAAAAACGTTTAATTGGTAAAAACAATAATTTAATCTATGAATAAAAATTCCCTTATAGATATTATACTCCTGCCTCGCATAGCATTATCCACTTTGTACTGACTAAAGTACTACTACTGTGCTAGCAGTGGCCTATTTCATGAAATGCACTAAATAATGTGTAACATTAAATACATTTTATGGAGGAAAAACCATCAGTAACTCATTGATTTAAAATACTATAAGAACAATCACTAACCTTAATTTAAATTAACAAACTATACTTGGGAAAACATCAAACAAAAATACAAATATTTTAATCAATTGACATCACAGTGGATTGCATATACAAACAGCCATTTCCTATAAAGCACACATAACAAAGCCTTTTCACAGATTTCTCACCAAAAACTTACTTTCTAACACTATCCCTTATAATCCAGATTAAGATGTCTACATGACTCTAATGGTATGCATCAACTGTTGAGCACATCCCTAGCTAGTGTGAATTGCTTTTCCTGATATTAAAGCCCTTTGTTAGGTACAATCATAAAGTACTGTTATATACTACACTTGACTGACAAGAATGATGAGATACACACTGTTTTTCACCAGTGGTCACCCATGGACAATGTTATCCAATGAAGGTTTTAATTAGAATATAAATTTTAAACAAATTATTTTCCATATAGAAAGTGTAACGCTGTGAGGTTCTATGTAAATCTATACATGTTATTTTTAAAATTTAGTGACCTTTTTCTCTTTCAATAAAACTGGCACAGCAGAATACCTACATTAAATAAAAATCTAAAAGGCATAAAAAAAAAAACAAACTTCTGTTAAGCTCTTCGTTGAACGGCGTAGGCCTGGTACTACCGTACTACTAGTTCATTTTTTTAAAATACTTGTAAACGTATATACACGTACACTACTTATTTTCTTTAGCTTTTGAGATATTTCTGAATATTTAAAAAACAATCTCCTGCACTCTATATTTTCATGAGGTTCCAAGTCTCCTGGCGGGCAGGAGTCTCTTGACTTTTTGAGTCATCTTCCGCCCTCATAAAAAAAAATACACTTTTCTCCTGAAAATTTTAAGTGTCTCTCAAAAATATTCAGAGTGGGTCTTAGCCTAGAGCCTAGGAGCAAAATCAGTTGTCCCTTCAAAAAATACCAGCTTTGCTCAGTGTTAAATACAGTTTATATACAACAATATAGATATTTTTACATATTTTTATGTATATTTTCTGTGTTCTGTTTTTTTTTATCGAGACGCATCGCACATTTGCATTTACGCAAATTTTATCAACATAAAATCTGATTGTTGACTTCTCAAAATTGGGACCTCTGTATTTTCTGGGATATTTTTTCACTATTGTGTACAGTACCTGCCAACTCTCACGCATTATGCGCGAATGTCACATACTGGAGCCTGCTTTTGAAACCTCGCGCATAAATAATTTTTCTCATGCATTAGCAGAATTGTCATGCATAGACAATCATTCAAATAGTTTTTATCACACATCGAGACAAAATAGAGCAAAATAAAACGGCCCAAAAACAGATGAGGTTTTTTTTGCTTGTTTCCGATCGAAATTGGAGAAAAATGTGGCCCAGCACAGGAGGCATGGTTTGTCTCGGGCATTGGTGACAAAAATATTATTTTCCCGCCAAAATATTAGACACGCTATTTTAATAATAATGTGACTAAATAAAACCTTAAAAAACTATATTTGTACATTCAAGACAGTTCTCTACAGGAAAAATTCCAAATTACTGTATTCAAGACAGTTCTCTACAGGAAAAATTCCAAATTACTGTATTTTATTTAGGGTTTGAGCCTGAGAAAGGTTTCAATGTTCAATGGAGTTGGAATGTCTGTGTAAGATTAATTAATTAAATTACAGTAATTCAGCCAACATAGATGAAGCCTCATCATTGCCCTTTGCATCAAGTACAATGATTTGTTTGGCAACTATCATGTATTTCGATCTTAACTCGAATTTCGGAAGTTCCGATGTTACTGCTCCCTCCTCTTGTTACAAAAGTTGATGCAAGCGGCATTAGAATGTGTGCATCCTTTGTAAGGTCGGTTACACCAGGCAGAGCTGGTCTGTGTCAGTTCTTCCCATGACGACTGTGGAATGTCAAAAGAGGTTTAGGTCACGTTTTATGACATCCTTGTAGCGCAGTTTTTGATGGCGAATTCCCATATCTAGCTCACCGTATAAGATGTTCTTCCTGGTTTCATCCTGTTTGCAAACATGCCCTATCCATCTGAGATGTTGAAATCTCAGCATGCTGTACAAATCAGAGGTGCCTATTACCATATTTTTGTACTGGGAAATTGGCACATAGGCCAAAATACAGATTTCTATTCCAAAACAATAGGTCTGTGTAAACAGTGGCAGATTTAGGGGGTGAGGGGAGCTTAACGGGCTTAAGCGCCCCACACCCTAAATTTGACCCGAAATTTTTTTGGGCAAAAATGAGAACGAAACAATAAAAAATAGATGCACAGTGGACTCTTAGAGGAAAATTCGGACCTGTTATTGGATTGCAAGGGTTTTTTGTCTGTCAAAATCAAAATCGAGATTTTAGCCCCCTAAATCACAATTCTGGATCGGTCCCGGTCAATGCGTAAGATTATAGGGTTTGAGCCTGAGAAAGGTTTCAATGTTCAAGTCGCATGCTTCCAACTTCTTTTTGTAAACCAATCTTAAAATCACTACTTCATTATCCTTCGATGGAATATCCTGCCATAGCAGTTATCAAATTCACAACCTTCCTTTTAGTAGAACAGTCCTGTTAAACGATGTCTTAACCAACCGAGCCATGTATGCGACTGAAACAGTTAATACACTATTTAATTAAAATGCATTTTTAGATTCCAATTATTTTTCGAAGTTTAATCACGTTCCACGGAGTATAGCTTGATTTGAACTTGTTTTAATAAAAACAGGAAAAATAAATGGTGTAGGTAAATTCTCAGTTGTGGTAAAACTACTTACTTTGCTTTATCAATGAAACAGCTTTTATAGGGTTGGTCTACATTCTCGGACTTTCAATCGTAGCTGAACTCCCGAGTTGATTCAGAAAATGATCTGTGATCCAGTAGATTCACAGCTCATACAAAACATTTCACGGCCCTAAATTGGGCTTCAGCCCACAATGTCACAATGGCTAATGCATTTTGTAATTTCTTTTTACTACTAAGTATTTTCCTTGCTAACTTCCTCTTTTTGATTGTAGGCCTAGGTCCTGTATTTTATTCCTCTAACAATTACCGATTTTAAACGATCTACTATCATGTACAACAACCATGTTTACATGATGTTAAAATATTTTGCACCATAAGAAAGACTCTGATCTATTAAGGCCTACAGTAGGCTAGCCTGGGTTGAGCTGGCCTAACTTAACTGCATAAAACTCATTTATATTTCCACTCATCCATAGTATAACAGTTTTACTGTATTTAGATTTTTAGTGTAAAAATTTTATCAAAAACAAAAAACTCCGACCCTGAGATTTTCAATGTTTAAATTAAATAGCAACTTTGAGAATGACATGGAAAAATATTTCTACGATGTATACAAAAAATATGTAGTGTGTTTCATATTTTGTAACCAATACAGTAATACATTTTAGAAGGATAACATAAAAACAGTCAAGCGTTCATTAGGTATGTTTTACTGCAGGGTCATCTTTCTTGGGACGACTGGAAATCTGTTAACATAACTTTTGCAATTGTGAGTGGCTACGGTAGTTTTGTTAATTGAATCACAGTAAGCTGAACATCGATACAACAAAATGGTACTCACACAATCAATGCTTGGTGGAAAATTGAGGCCTATTTTGATGACTGTTCATTGCGAATTATTTAGGTAATTAGTTAGATCTCTGTATTACATTTTCTTGTACTGTACAGTATGCTGAAATAAATTTAGAAATTCAACTGGCATGTTCAAAATGAATAAGAAACAATTTCATAATTTACATTACAGGGATTGAATTTCCCCACAGCAGTGACTGCTGTGGAAGGAACCCTTTACTGATGTACTTACTGTAGACCATCAGTGCACAGCAAAACTTACTGTATGAAATCACACTTTATAAAATAAATACCATAAAAACCAATCCCACTGGTGTGGGAACAGTTTGAGGAAATTCGAAAACTGCATTAGGGAAAAATTTTGATGATTGAATTCCCTAAAACCAAGGAGGTTTAAAACCTCCTTGCTAAAACTGATGGCATCATCAATAATTTTGTATGTAAAATTGAGGAAAAATGCAAAATCAGAGTACATAAAATTTAAGTTTAACTGTATACCATGATGAGTAACGGTCCATGTGAAGTAGACCTAATAAAACTTCACTCTTATTCTTGTTGTTGTTGCGACTACAATTTTAAGAGTGTCTAGGAGTTCTCATTACGGTAAGACTTTTTGTTATTTTTTAACTTTTTAGCTGATCCGCTACATAGCGGAGCAGCTATTGTTACTGTACGAAATCTTTTTTTTATTATTATTCTTCTTTCTTTCTGTCATATTTTGTGCGCAGGATATCTCAAGATTGCAATGAGCTCTTATCATGAAAAT
>JAOTQE010137072.1:0-11838 GCA_025631205.1 Nesometra sesokonis
ATTTATATATTTTATTAATATTATTATTACTACTATATATATATATTTTTCTTTTTTTTTTCTTTTTTCAATTTATATCATACTTTTATATTTATTTTGTATATTTAGTTTATACTGAAGGTCCCTAATGATCAGCTTTGGCTGGATGGACCACCCTCATTAAATATTGTTCAAATAAAATAATAAATAAAATAAAATAAACTTCTCGTGGCGATTTCTGGTGGTGATTTGGTAGTACACAGATTTAGTATTTACAGCTAGATAATGAACTTAACACTGTAGAATTGCAATGAAGCCGCCTACTATTGATGGTTGTCAGCAATCGTCATCACAAACATGTAAGTTAAATAATAATAACTTTTTTTTATAATTATTGTATTTTGTCATAAAAATTATTTACATATGTTACATATATTTAATGTTGTCAATATCTTTATATTTAGATTAAATTTACTTCAATTTATTAATAATTTTCAAACTTTTATGTAGGATTGGGGTGCAATTTCGCCATAGCAACAACAACATAACACGATTGATTGGTTGGATTCTGGTCTTGTCCTTCAATTGTAGGCGCTTCCATGGAATTCACGTTGGTATGTTTTCTATTCACTATTTAGCCGTTAATTTAATACATCTATGGTAGTGTATCAGATGAATTTCTCAAAACTAGTTTAAAGATTACAACATGAAACCTGACAGTCATTAGTTTTAAATCCATCAAAACTATTATATTATCTCATATATGACAGTTAATTAAAGACCTTAATCTTAGAAGTGTTCAAGCCCATCTTGAAGGAAATAAACACTTCAACAAGATTGTAAGACTCGAGGAAACATAGCTGAAAACATGAACACTATTTAAATAAGATTAAATAATTTCAATCCAGCTGCGAAGAATATAAATTATTCTGTAATTGAAAATACTTTGGATTATAGCATAACCTTGCATAATTAAGAAAATCACATGTACTTCTGACTAATTTGTTTAAGGAAATTCATTTAGGATTATGTATTAGAGTGAAAAGTATGTCTGATGTGTTCATATACTTTAGTAAATATTCAGTATATAGTATGTAAGAGTGAGTATTATATCTGCCGCTTTTATGTGGCAAAGCCAAGCCAAATGAGACCTAAGTCGGAAAATTGAGTTTTTTATGGATTATAAAACTACATGTTATTATCTTTAACATGCAAAAAAAATCAGTTTCATACGATGTTTCCTTGAAAAGTTATAACAATTGAAGTTCGAACATTTAAAATGTAATTTTGGAGAAAACTGTATTTGAAAATTGTTTATCAGTATACATTGACTAAGCAAGGTCATTTTAAATTGTATTTTTTAAACATTTTTTGATGACAGGGATGTCACCACGCTGGACGGTGTTAGATGGCCCCGTTCGGAACTAGACTTTTCCGTCCAGCATTTCTAGGCTAGCGACCACCACTATTATTCCTAAGCGTTTCTAGGCTAGCGACCACCACTATTATTTCTACCCTTAACAATTGTCAATTTCAATAAAATATGTGACTGATATGTCGAAAAACAATAGAAATCCTAGCCTTATTACTAAAACAAAAGATTTTTTTCATTACATTTTGTAATGTAATGAAATAACTGCCCTTCTTTATTGTTCATCGCATGCTTGAACAGCATGAGTCATTGTGTGCATATGGGTGGGTCACAGTTCATGAAAAAGGGGGCGCTGTTTGCCGTCCGGCACTCAAAAAAGCTGGTGGGTCACAGTTCATGAAAAAGGGGGCGCTGTTTGCCGTCCGGCACTCAAAAAAGCTGGTGACATCCCTGTGATGATACATCTGAAAAGTGTGAAGGTATTAGTTACGTTGAATGTATGAACTGTACATTTTTAAATAAAATATACTGGTAATTTGAACAAAATTGACCATTTTTTAATTTTTGCCTATTGTGGTAAACTAGCATTTGCGACTTATGTGTCATTTGGTTTGGCTCTGCTACATTTATATTTATAATTTAGTGAGATATATATTCATTTTATTTGGGACATTACCAGATTTAATTAATATGAAATATGAACAACTTATAATCTGAATAACAAATTTGAGTTTAACAACCAAGGCATTAAACAAAAGGTTAGTAATATGGCACATTGTATACATGTGGACATGCATAGAATCTGAGAACAAGACATTGTGAACAAACGAAAACGAAAAACATCACAAAAACAAGACAATGGATGTGAGAATAGGCTGTCAACAGTTCACAAATCATCCATGATGACATGCTTAGTCTGCCAGAGAATATCTTTTAAAAATTAGACTAGAAATCAATCAATTCCGAAAACCCAAACTTGCCAATTTTGCATCATGGTCAACAATGGCACAGCATGTCAAATTACCCATCGCCGACGACGACGTTAAATGAAACTTAAATACTCCTTTTTCGCTACTCTATAAAAGCATAACCACCCCCTGCCTCCCCCTTATTGGATAAGTAGATCCAAAGATATGAGCATTCGAAATCTGCATGTATAGAAACACGGTTTTTAGAAAATCGCCCATAAAGCAATAAAAAAATAAACAGTTAAAAGAATATAAATCTCAAAAAATCTGCATGAAGGACACTTTCCAGCATGAAAACTGCACTAAAATGTATATAATACTGAAAAGCAAATACCAAGGTACTCATAAATGTTTAACACAAAATTTCTCAAAAATCTGACTTCAGACCTATTTGGTGATTATGTCAATTTGATCTCACTTACGATGCGATTCATTTTGTGGTGAGACATCACATATATCCCTAATTTAAATCATCAAATGTTATAAACCAATGGAAAAAAAACAATAGTCAGGTCTTCGCTATATCATAGCATTTCAGAATGTGTCACAATAGGAAACAGCAGGCAAAATAATAATTGTAGATGCTCCAAAAGTTATAGAATTATCGGTTAAAACACTTTCCTCAAAAAATTTCCAATCACAGCTGCAGTGGCAGCAACTGCAGCAGTATGAGCAGTAGCAGCCGCCGATGCCGAAAAACAAGTTACATAGAATAGCCTCAACTTAAGTCTTGGTTCAAGACGGTGATTCGGTTTAAATCGTGAAAAAAAAATCAAAAGGCACCCATTGCATTCCATAGCAAATGGGTCACCATACCTTTCTGATGTTTGAATCGCTGTCTTGGTAAACACTTCAATGTCACGTGATTTCTTACCACGATTTCATAGGCATATAATTATCCACTTGCCTGGTGTCAGATGCATGTGATTGGCTAATCTACTTGAAAAAAGGTCATGTCATGTATGACAATTAGCGGTAGATTCATCAATTTTAGGCTCTTTCCCACAAGCGATCGACTGCTAAAACATATTGTTTGTGGTTATCTAGCCTAGCCTAATTCTCTCACCATTGCCATTAATTAGTAGTAGGCCTATCTTGTTACACCTAAGATATGTTCTCAGACTTACCTTGATCAGCGAACACAAGGCCTAGGCCATAATTATTGTATTGCATTGTATCTCAGGCTCTCACATGACCACATTCGTGGTTAAAAAATGAGAACGTTTGATCAGACTCTGTGGCCAAATTAGCCAAATACGGCACGTTAATCATCGTCATGTTGCCTGGTACTTTCAATTCTCAACCCAAGATCATTCACTGTTGTACAAGTCTGTCGACAAATCTCACACCACTAAAACTTTATCATCCACTGGTGGCGCATTTCATAAAACACTTTAAATATAATACACAGATTTCAAGCAAGTCTAAGCCTCACCTGAGCTTTGCTGTTTAGAATGCAAATAAACAAACAAAAGTAATTACCTTGGTTGGTAAGTTGGATTGGGAGTTGCAATGTGAAACTCTTTCCTATAAGGTCAGACATTTTGATTGGAGATTCCGGTACTGGTTCCAACCCATACCTTGGTCTGGTTCCATAAGGCACCTCCCCTGATTTTAATCTTACTAATAATTCTATAAAAATAACAATAATAATATTATTCTTATATATATACTTCAATTCTTTTTCTTAAAGTCTGCCACCATCAACAGGTTCAAGGAGTGACTCAATGCTATACTTTTTTTTTCATTTTTATTTCATCCGCATCCAACAGCGATAAACGCCTATTACAGAATGGATAAACTATATCATGCTTATACACAAGACTCATTACCAGGCTTAGGCAGTGGCGTTGTTGTCATGAGAATAATCCTGGCGCTTGGTCAGGATTGAACCCAGGGGCGGATTGCTATAAGCGGTCTTTAGACTGTCTTAAGCATAAGACGGTCTATAATCGTGACGTCACGGACGGACTTTAATTATACCATTGTTATACTGCGGTCTTAGGAGTTAGCGGTCTTAAATATTAAAGCCTGCTTGGAGGAGGCTATAAATGGTCTTAAAACACTTACAATGTGGCATCAGCATTATTTTACCTTGAATTGCCTGTTTTAATAAATTGTTATAACTACTACTGTTTAAACATACACCATTATTATGAAATTAAAACTAGTATAACGTTTCCGTAAAAAAATCAAACGTGATGTGGTACAAAATTTACCTAAATAGCGCCCTCAATTACTGTTACAATGGAATGTTTGTTCGAGATTCAATACTCAACACAGTCTTAGGAAAGACTGTTTTATAACAATGGTCTAACTTGGGTGACTTTGCTAAGACCGTCTATGTGTTAAAGCCTGCTTTATTCTGTAAGTTAAGACCATCAGTTAAGACTGTTTTATAACAACGCCCCAAAACCTCGGGATTCGTAGGCAAGCATGTTAACCACCAAACTACAGATACTACTACTTGTTATGACGTTTAGGGTTATATCTTGGTGGCAAGTATTTAAAGGTGAGGTGGGTGCTAAAATGTTTAAAACATTCATTTGGCATTTTACAGGTGGGTGGCAGGTTTAAGAGGAGTTGAGGGTATTTCAGATCTCAGCTCAGAATAAATATATTTCTAGGTACTGTACTGATACTGGTAGCCTGTCTCACAGGCCTTACGGTCGGGTTTATTCACTTTTATTACTAGATCCGTTTAAGGCGTAATTGACGTTCCATACTCATTTATTTTAGTTAAGCCGTAAGGCCTGTTAAAACAATTCAAGCATGATGATTTACATCGGTCAGACCGGTGTAAATTGTCACAATTGATTGAATTCGAAAATCATGTGATACCATTGCATCACTTTCTCTAAACAATGTTTTGGCGAAGGCCTTCATGCGCGGATGGATTTGGGTCTACCCATGGAGAAAAGAATCCCTAGGCCTTGGTGATGTGATTGACGATTGCAATTGCACAAGAAATAAGAACCAAGTTTTTTTATTAGAATAAAACAAAATTACATTCGTGAGAATACTTTTCAGGTATAATTTGTTGTTTGGTAGTCTCTCAAATGGTGCTTAGGCTTTTAGATCGTTCACTCTCGTAAAGGAAGCATTTTGGTTGGTTGACCGTAGGTAAACATTACATGTATTTTGAACCGCCCACATGCCAAACATGGAGGGACAATATAAGTGATTTCTTTCATGCGTCGTCACGCTTGAATTGTTTTAACAGGCCTTACGGCTAAACTAAAATAAGTGAGTATGGATGTCAATAACGCCTTAAACGGAATCAAGCAATAAAAGTGAATAAACCAGACTGTAAGGCCTGTGAGACAGGCTATGATACAGGCATTTTAAATGCACCTCTTCTTGCAGTAATAAAGTATATAGACATTAAAATAAATACCTAGAGGGCACACAAAGAACTCCTTAGACTTGCCCCAAGTCGCTTGAATTTTTTAAAACTATGCAGCGCCACCAACGATCACAATCAGTCTATTAATCTGTACAAGCTACTTGTAAAATACTTCTCCAGGATAACAGAATGATGTAATCTTGCCCCTCTGTATTTGGCAAGTGGGCGGATTGAAATAAACGTTTACTTGTAGAATCGACCAATCAAAATGTTTCCTTTCGAATAAACAAGCAGCCCAATCACCAGTTGACAAGACTATCAAACAACAAATTATGCCTGAAAAGTATTCTAATGATTGTAATTTTGTTCTATTCATAAGAAAAAACTTCTTGTGCAGTTGCAATTGTCCATTACATTGCCTGAGCCCGGGTAGACCCAATTCGGAATGCCAAACTTTGATTGACATGTGTGATGCAATGGTATCACTTGATATTTGAATTCAATCAAGCATACAATTTGGCACCCGTATTCTGGGTGTGAATGATCACGCATAAATAACAGGCCTTATGGCTAAACTAAAATAAGGGAGTATGGAATGTCAATATCACCTAAAAAGCAATCAAGCAAAAAATAAAAATATATAAAAATAAAAATAAAATCTACGAAATACTACATAATATTATAGATTCAAAAAAAACTAATGATTTACAAATTTTATGAATTTTAAGGACAGAAAATAATCTACCTTGAAAAGAAAGAGTATTATGTTTTGGTACATGCCGCTTGAGTGACCACCATTTTGCTCGTAACCACTGAGGAGATCGCACACTCCGCCAACCCTGTGCTAATTCATCCCATTTTATTGCACTTTCTGTTACTTCTGCTGTTGAAATCAATCTATTTAAATTTCAATTAAAAATAAAACAGAAAATATAAAGTTTGATAGTACACAGATCTCATTAATCTGTGTTATGACACACGTACGATAATCCACCAAAGTCCAAAGTGATGTAATGTAGTTCAATTTTTATATAGCGCCTTATACAGTAGAGTCTCAAGGTGCTGTAGACCGCAGGGGCAAATCCAGGATTCACTGAAAGGGGGAAGGGGGGCCACTTCGAGATCCGGGTGGGCGTGGTCGCCCGTTTTATTCAAAATTGTGCAAATTGTATTTTTTGGGTTCAAAAGGGGGGCCCCCTTGGATCCGTGCCTGGACCAGATGTTACACATTCATATAACTTTCTACGACCCTAAGGGTCAAGTCATGTCCTGCTGCCTGATACATTCATCTGTCTATGGCAGGGTATGTATGGACCAGTAAACTGGGGTAACCCCCTACTCGTCTCGAAAGATGTACTGGTTTCTTAATAGTGCCATATACGAGCCGTATGTATACACTGTACCTACGGTTTATAGTCCTTCACCATAACCATGGTGCGAGCGGGTCTCGAACCCATGCTGTTGTTATTGCTATGGTTCACGGTTCCCCTGCCTTAACCACTCGGCCATGCGACTCGCACAAAGTGGACTTATTTCCAGTGGGGTCCTTCTGGTGGTGATTAGGCAGTACACTGGGAGAAAATCTCTCCATACAATATTCATATCCCATTATAAATAAAATGTAAGTGTAAATTTATTGAATTAATATTTCCAGTGTACAATCTCATTATAAATTGTATATTCCATTAGTAAAATCAATCTTTTATATTTAATGTGTTGTCTATATGTTACTCAACTACAGAGGGCACTATGTATGTTACTGTATTCATTAATTGTACATTAATAGTTGATAGTACACCAATATACCAATATATGCATATTCAATTAAAAATAAAACAAGGGTAAAGTTTGTTTAAAAAAGAAAACCACTGTTATACAATATCTATTGTATAATATAAACTTTATACCACTGGTAAAATAGGCGTGACACGGCAAAACCACCAAGTTGTAGGAAAATTTAAAATTGTGATATTGCTAAAACTATATTATACTTTTCGCAAGCTTTAAAATGAGGGATCATTCATCAAAATCGAACATTTATAACTGAAGTTATTAGAAAAAATATACAAAAATTTCATTTGTATTTGTTTATATTTCCTTTTGTTTATTTGCTTATTTCTCAATAACTTCCTGTGCGACAACTTGGTGGGTTTGCCATGACTGGCCTCAAATGTGTTCTTGATAGTTACTTAACTACAGAGGGTGCTATATGCTTTATTCTATTCATCAAATCTATGGTAGAAAGATAGCACAATGATATACCAATCTAATTTGCAATAAAAAATGAAAACAACACTTATATAATTGATTAAAAACAACTCCTCTCCATTGTGTAATGTCACCATAAACTTTAAGCCATTACTATATGAAATATATCTTTTACCTATGTGTTTGTATACTAGTTATTTAATTAAAAAGAGCACAACATCATTATATTTTATTCATAAAAATCCAAGGAAGCCAGATTATAAGTAATCTGCGAGGTCTCACCATGTAGTAAGTCCCATGAGGTCAAATTGAGATAATCACCAAAATAGGCCTAACTGAAATTTTGAAGAAATTGACTTTTGATTAATTTTGAGTACAATGGTACTTAAAATTTATTATAATAGTATACATTTTATGTCAGTTTTGATGCAGATTTGCTGAGATTGATAGTCTTTCAATGGTTATATTTTTTGATTACCTCGCAAATGTCTTCCTCAAAATCATGTTTTTATTTTCCATACATTGAAACTTCAATTGCTCGTATCATTGGATCCACTATTATAAGAATGCCATTCAAAATTTATATTAAACCTATTGTAGATCCCTTTATGTTTGCGCGCCCTTAATTTTCGCGAATTTTACAAATAAAAGGCCGAGAAAATCTCAAAGAAAAATATAGATTTACCATGTATAGCTCAAGGTCGCGCACGAAATCCGATACAGGCCTAGTCTGAGGCTACGCCTAGTCAGACTTAGAAGATCGTCTAAAAATGGGTTTATTTTGTGAAAATAATAATTTTGGCACTATTTCAAGATAGATATGCTTTAAATGTAATTTGTCAGTTAAAAAAATCACAGTTTGAACGCAAAGTTCAAAACATTTTCTACAAACTTTAAATTACTGGAGGCTGCCATTTTATGGTAAACTAGGTGGCGCTATACACTTCCGGGTCGACTGCTTTCTCACAGTAACCACATGTTCATTATTTATAAATTGAAAAATAAATTGCAAGATATATTACCGACGAGAATAACACTTTCTTGAAACATAATTTTCCATCAATGGTCAATAAACCATCGAAGCCTAATGGAGGAGAGTAATTCTACATGGCAATGGGTGAATAAATTTGTGAAAATTTTCAAGTGAAAACAGCTTAGGTCTAGGAGCCCCATTCGGCTCTCGCGGTCGCATGATGCTATCCTAGGCTAGGTACTGTAACCTTGAGGTAGGTGAATCGGGGGCCTATTAAACATTGTTTATCACGGACAAGCACTCTAGTTTTGAAACTAACATTATGGTCCTCAACTTAAAATTAGTTTCTGAACAAACAACTGATTCATGTCCAACGTAATAACAAGAAAAAATTGCGAAAATTATTGTTTTTTGAAAACGTTCCATCGCAAAACTTCGTTTGACAAGGCAAATGCTTTTAACAACTTTATTTCTTTTTTTAAGGATAAACTTCTGATATGAATTTTTTCATTTTTCCTCACTTGCAGTGGGTAATCTTTCATCCTTGTCAGTAACTTTGATGCAGTTTTGAGTCGTCTAGCTAAACTTGACGTGCATAAAGCCATTGGTTGTGAAGGTGTAAGTAATCATTTCTTAAAAGCTGGAGCTATTCCACTTGCTGTGCCCCTAAAAAAGATATTTGATTGGCCGCTTAAAGAGGATAGATTTCCCGATGCTTGGAAAAAAGCAAATATATGCCCAATTTACAAGGGAGGATCTCGACAATCTGTTAACAATTATCGTCCGGTCTCCTTGCTTTCATAAACACCATAGTACTCATAATTGATTAAAACTAAATTTCTCAAAAATTTGACTTCAGTCCCTTTTTGGTGATTACCTCAAGTTGATCTCACCTACAATGCAAATAATTTTGTGGTGAATTTCCCATATGTTGTGCCAATGGTGTTTTTTTAGTCATGAAAATAATCCTAAGCCTTCGACACTTTGAAATTGGTAGGCAAACATAACAACCAATAGCCACAGCTTACAGTATATCATTCTTAATGACTTACTTCTCAATTAGTTTATCATCATCTTCCTTCAGCCAAAATGTACCGCCAGTTTTTTTCCAATTCAGGTAATTCAACCATTTTGTCCGACATTGTTTCTCTGATCTTGTTGCTACCTGTTTGGCTACCTGGTTCCAGGATACACCTGTTGTGACACTTGACCCCGGTACTGCCCCTGTCAGGTCATACACTGACTCCGCCAAAAGCCGTTCCTCCTCTGCTGACCATTTTCCTTAAATTTGTCAAAATAAAATTAAAAATCTCACAAAACAACCAGGAACATTATCAATTTACTATCTATTTGAAGCATGACAAAGAAAAACTATCAAGTTGTAGAAAAATCCCAAATTGAGGTATTGTAAAAAAATCATATCACACATTTCGTAACCTTTAAAATGAGGAGGTCAATTATCAAAGTTGAACATCTATAACTGACGTTTTTGGGCAAAATATACACAAATTGTCTTTGTATTTGTTTATATTTCCAGTTGTTTATTTGCTTATTTTATGATAACATCCTGTGCGACAACTTGATGGTTTTGCCATGCCTAGCCTCATTTGTACATGGCACTTCATACATTGTCACCATCATGTGTCATCGCTGATTATTAGTATCGTTGTCCTCATCGTCATAATCATTGCCCTTGAGATCTAATTTGGATAGTCAATTCTGTCTATCAGAGAGTCATACACTGTTTAAGGTATAGAGGTGGATGGCACGGTTGGAAGCAGCGGTTGCATTTCAGACTTCCAATCACGAAGTCGGTGGTTCGAGGCTCACTCTGGTCAGCTGTTTGTGTTCCTAGGCAAGATACTTTATCCAGGTTGCCTCTTTCCACCCAGGAGTATAAGTGGGTACTTGGGGGAGGTGCAAATGCCATATGCCCTGATTACGGCCGCAACATTATGGAATGAATTGTATTTTATAGGTATTTGTTACAATGACTGGGGATAATAATTGTGAAGCGCTTAGAGGCCTTGGCAATAAGCACTATAAATGATAAATGTCACATACTATTATTATTATTATTATTAGTATTAGTATTATTATTATTATTATTATTATTATTAGTAGTAGTAGTAGTATTGTTGTAAAAGTGGCCCTTTGAGAGAGTAAATTGTTAGGTACCTTGATGTGAACTAGGGTTGAGAAGACGGAATTTATCTTTAACTGATGAAGCACTTCTTCCCATCTCAGTTCCAATGGATGCCCAGTCATTGCCATACAGTTCATGCAGGCTATAAAAAACAAAAAAATAGATAGAAATTGTGAGGTATCATCACCAAATGAGTGAGTCGGGTATAAGCACATTACATTGAACATAGAAACCCAGTCAGTAAGCAATGTAGACATATGTGCTTGTGCAAGCAAAAAGAGGCATAACTTAAAACAATGATACATAAACATTAACTGATAACACAAATCATCACCGTCACCTTCATCAAAGTAACTAAATATTGTTTAAACAATCCTAAAGTTAAAAATAGGATAATTAAAACAGTTTATTAAGTTAAATCTACAAGTCTAAATTACAGTATTTTAAGTGTTAAATAGTTGTGACTGTTCTCTTTCTGATTACTTATCACATACTAAACCTCTTTTCCACAATCTAAAAATTCTTAATATCTATGATATAAATAAATTACAGTCAGCAATTTTTATGTATAGATACACAAACAACACTCTCCCAAACAATTTTAAACGCATATTTAGAAAAAAAAATGAAACACATAACTACCACACTAGAAACGCTCACAAATACAAACAGCTGCAAAAGAAAATTTACCCGACAATCAATTATTCATACTGGTCCTCTACTGTGGAACACGCTTGATACACCTTTCATAAGCCTCAATACAATTAAAAAATTTAAGAACACCTACAAATCTTACCTTATATCAAAATACAAACCTTAATTTCTAAAATTTCTAAAATTATAAAC
>JAOTQE010137083.1:0-11838 GCA_025631205.1 Nesometra sesokonis
GATGGCGTGTATCTCATTGCTTGGAGTATGCATTATACTTTCTTACTTGAAGTTGATTAGTGGACCTTTCGGATAAATAGGTATATCACTGGAACTGAAGTCTTTAATGATAAGGCTAAACAATCTCAGATTAATGAAGAAAGCAACAAAGCTGTTTCAGTGATTTACCTATTGACATTCTGCACAAGTTTGAGAAGAATTCCTTTTTTATTAAAAGCTGATTTTAATTCGCTATATAATTACAAGTTACTTAGCATATTTCCATTTATTTAATTTATGAACTCATTAAATAGTAAAAGTACTTCCATAATTATATTTTACTTCTAGATGTGATTATCTATGCATTATGTTAATTAAGTTGATCTGTATGCATTTATGTTAATTGAGTTGCTCTGTATGTTAATTAGCATTTAAGGTATTCGACTGTTGAATATAATTTATATTTAGTACATGTGCAATATCATCTATAAATTGTACATGATTTATTTTATTAATCCATGTACATTCAAATTAACAGTAAATCAAATATATTTATTCTAAAGTTGGGTTTGTATAATTTTATTATACTGAGATCAACTGAAGCAATTTATTTTATTGAAATTGCACTAGGAACTTCAGGAGGTATATATCTTAACCAGCCTGTTAGTGGCGATGATTCGCTGTTGGTCTGGATTGAAATAAATAAAATAAAATAAATATTTATGATTGTTTATGAATCTGTTTAACTGCCAAATGAATATAAGTAAAATAAGTTATAAATGTTGGTATATCTTAGGCAGTGTTTTAGGAAAGGAATATGCCCAACATACCTAAAATTAAATCATGGTGGGAATGGGTTTTTTTTTTTAATTTCCTGATTTCTTTGCTAAATTCACAAACATTATCCTGAAAAAGGTAATGAGAAATCTACATTATATCTACCTTTGATGGTGAAACCAATGTCTACTTTTCCTTGAAATTTAATGTTGTTTTATCTTGATTTCCGGTATCTGACAAAATTATGAATGCTTCTTTAATAACAACATTTATTAAGAAAGAAAATTGTAAAATATATGTTCAAATAAAAAGAACATTACCTTAATATTGTTATTCTTTTTATGTGAACATACCTTTTTCTATTGTTTGAATAAATACCTTTTCTTATTTAAATAATGGCATTCATTATGGAAGCAATGTAAAAACATGTTCACATAAATTAATAAATAATTTTTCAAACAGATAATTACATCATAGATATTCATCTTAATTACAAATAAATATTAAATAAAAGCCTCAAACCTTAATGTACATGTATAAACTGTATTTGTGAGGTGTCACCACAAAATGAGTCGCATCGTAGGGGAGATCAAATTGAGATAATCACAAAATTAGGTCTGAAGTCAAATTTTTGAGAAATTTAGTTTTATGAGTACTATGGTACTTATATTTCATTATAATGTACTTTTTAGGTCAGTTTTATGCAGGAAAGTGTTCTTCATGCAGATTTTCTGAGATTTTTAGTGTTTTATTTGATTATTTTTAGATTAAGAAAAACCGTAATTCCATACATGACAACTTTAAATGCTCATATCTGTGGGTCTACTTATCCAATAAATGTCATTTAAAGTGTAGATTACAGCTTATATTATCCTCTAATAGAAGGTACTAATAACTCAATTTTGAATTTTTATACCATGAGACTCATTCTGTGGTGAGACCTCACATTTAACATTTTTTCTAACTATACTCTTGTATCCATTAAAGTCAAACGTTTAGTCTGGATCTGGGACTATTCTACTGTCACCATAGAATAGGCTTTCTTCATCAGTACTTCTATGAATGAATATATCTTTCCAAGATTATGAATGTAATTGTCCAGACCCAGTACTGCTCGATTCTTTAAAGGATTGTTTGGGAACGTACCTCATGCGCAAACTTGCTAATAAAAAACCCAAATTTGAGGCATAATTGTAAAAACATGTTCACTTCAAATAAATAACAAAAATTATCGAAATATTTTTCCCATATTTTTTTAGGTCAGATGATGAGCATCAGATATACTAATTAATCAATTAATTACGTAACGCATCTTTCCTTAAAATAGTGAGGGCACACATAATCATCATGACCAGTTATATTTCCAAATCTATTTTCATATTCCTAAAAATGTATTATAGATATTGTTTATTTCATGTTTTCCTTAAAGGAATGGTTTTAATTGTTCAAAAAAGCAATAATTGTATGTACTGTGTTACAATTAAATTACAGAATATTGAGAAATCATGTCAAAATGATTCTACTGCAATTACTGCAGTAAATCTATTGCCAAGTCTACTGCAATTGCTGCAGTAATCTAGTGCTACTATGTTTTTTTTGGTCATTGCACTGACATTTAAAGCAGTACCAACTCGGTATGTTTTCAGTAATTTTCTTCCAGCTACTGAACTTAAACTGCTGTAACTGAATTACTGCAACAGGATAACTTTGACATGGTGCCTAATAATTTACTCAAGATCGAGGTTGTATAGTGCACCTCAAAATGTATATAATCAAAGAGTGGAGAGGCGTTTAAAGATGTATTGTCACTTGAAAATGACTAAGTATCAAAATGAACTGTCAAACTTCTCATTTCAATACTTTGTCCTCTGGAGTGATATTTATTGATATTTCACCATGCAAAATTTAAAACCATATAAAAAAATCAATAAATTAAATTAGAAAATAACTTGCTTATATTAAAGTAGCGTCAAAGTTAAGAATTTAAGAATATAAATCAATGTATTTACAAATTGTTTAGTGTGATTATTATAATGAAAATTAAGTTATTAAAGGTTTCCAAGCTTTTGAAGGATTTTTTGTAAATTGTTCGCATATTTTTAGCACTGCAAAACTACGGGTCAATATTTTTTTAAATGCTATATATTTATATATTAGACTATTCTACAAAAAAAGGCATCAAGTAAAGACACATAACCCAATATGGTAGTAATATATCCATGTATGGTCATGATGTGATGTGGTATAGGCATATCAAAATTGATAGTGTGGACTGATCTTGACAGTTTCTTTTGATAATAATTGTGTATTGAGTAAATTTAAAAGAATATTGGTTTACTTGGAACAGCGACCACTACTCAAGACATTGCAGTGAAAGACAGTTGACCTCTGTCTGTCAAGCAAAATTTAGCTTGTTCATTTCATTATTTCTTTAAATTAAGCAAGTTATTTTTAAACTTCATTTTTTATCGTTTTCCAAGTGACAATACATCACGTAATGTTCATAGACTTTATATTTTTATTGTAACGTGGTCCGCCCACAGAAGCTTACCCTGTGTATTTTGTATATTTTGGAGTGTGTAGATGACAGATGAATATAACTTGCTGTAAGAAATCAACTTGTTTTTGTCTTTATTTTGTCTTGCATTAGAAAAACTTTATTCTGGACTCACAATCACTTGATTATATTGTTCTTCCCTCAGTCTCCGGGAATTTTGCTTCATCTCCAGTCTCTAGAAAATGCCCAATTTTCTCTAGGAATTTGAGATTTTTATAATTATCTCCAGGGTTTTTGGTAAAGTCGCAAAACTAGTTTGTGATTTTTCATTTGCTTGGTCACTAAATGGTATTTTTAAGATTTATTTGTCAACAATTATACTAAATATAGCAACATTTAAAAGTAAACCCCTTTTTGTTTGTAATTATCCAAAGCATTGTTGTTTATATTATTTTACTTTTAGATTCCCAAGTACCCAAAACAGTCAGAAAACCCTAGCTGACAAAATCTCTAGGATTTCTGGTTTTCCAGCTTGAGAGCTCTGCAATATATAAAATAATTGGTACTCTGCCAAACTCTGCCTAAAATGGTATCCTAAATATATTTTGAACTTTCCTATATTTAGGATACCTTTGTATGTTTGTGGGAGCAGATGGCGCAGTAGTTACCTTTTAGAATTCCAATTACAATGTCGGACATTTGAAGGTCACACTGGTTTTGTTTTTAGGCAAGACACGATACATTGCCTCTTGGCCCAGGAGTTAAGTGGTAACCTGAGACGTACAAATAACGATTACAGCTGCAACATGTGGAATGGATTGTGTTCCATAGGCATTTGTTCCAATGACTGGCGGTAACAATTATGCAGTACCTAGAGGCCTTGGCAATAAGCATTACATAAATGCCTTAATGTTATTGTTATTTGTGATACAGTACCAACAAACTTGTGTACTGTAGTTAAATGTACTAGCATGCTTTCTTTAAAAAATTGAAGCAATACATTTGTCAACAAGAAAATAGACCTTCAAGACTTGCTGAAATTTTATTTCAATCCAGCTAATGAATTGCAAATAAACTTGTATTTATCTATTTATATTTACAAGTGGGTAAATGCAGAGTACCTCTATATTCTGCAATAGTTTAAACTAATGCATAGATTTAACACTACACATACTGAACTTCCATCAAATTCACATTAAAAAAATGCAATTGGAGGTGTCTGTTATAAAAAAAATGTCATTTAACTTATGTTAGTGCAGACATTTTCAAGAGAATGCTGAGAGGAGATTACATCCTAGATTGGGAAGAGTGGTTATAAAAAAATTTATGATAGTTCAACACAGTGCATCGCCATTAGCCAATGATGATGAGAACGATAGCGATGACATCAGGTAATGATAAAAACCAAAAAGCTGATGATGTTGATGGCTGCTACAAAGATATGCAAGGATAACTGGATTGTGAAACTACAGTATCTACCTTATATAGAATTAATTCTCTACACTGAGAACATTTCTTAAAACAAACACAGGTTATTCATGTTACATAGTACTCATGGGCAGCGGAAAAGGGGGGATGGGGACGAGTCCCCCAGTGATACCTCAGGGGGACAGTCCCCCTGAAATGTCACTCCAACTAATAAATTAACAATTCACAACTCAAAACAGGATGTAAATAGAAATATTGTGGCCATGAAAACCACCAGGGACCAGGAAATTAAATTTAGAGGAAATAATGTTTTTTTTTCTCATCAAATTCTAACCAGGCTGGGGTGGCTTCAGAAAAATTTCACCTGGTTCCCCCCCCCCCCCCTTATTCAAAAACATTCCGCCACCCCTGATAGTACTTGAGTAATTTTGGAAATATTTTGGCCAAAAATCGTTAGTAATCCCTTGAATTAATTCTATTAAAGAAGGAATAATAAATATAGTAGACACAGTCCAAGACATTTAGGACATTTTGGTAGACCACAATTTTACTTTTGCTATTACTTGTTTGACTGTGAGTTTCTGAACGATTTATCACTTTTTGCGGATATAAATTGCTGGTTAATTACATATTATAAGTTTTTGTTTATAGTACCAGTATACTCATCACAACTACTGCATATGTTAATTTATATTGTATTTTTGCACATACAATATGCAGGATTTAACAGACATGGAATCAAAATTACGGTGATATAAGGATGAAATATATTACAAAACCCCAAAGGCACGATGAACGTAGTAAGACTATAATACATCCTCCAATGTGTGAAGACTCCATATTTTGACATTAAATATTTTTGACACTAAAAACTGTATGTGATTCCATGTAAAAGATTAGTGCCCACATTGTACACAAACTGAGACTTCATGTTCAATGTAGTGGGCTTATACCAGGGTATGTGTCCACATCCATAAGCAGTGGTTCCATGCTCAAAGTTAGTGAGCCTATGGTTATGTTCAGAGTCAACAAAGTTAGCCGTAATGTATGTGGCGTACGATTATTAGTCTGAACTAGTCGGAGATTGAATAGCGCAAGTCAGTAATTCTGAGCGGAACTTGTGCTTCCTGCATGCTATCCTTGGATTAGTCTAAGTTATGGAGCTACGCCTCATACACCTGTATGGTTTTGTCCTTTTGTTACGTGGTGACCAAAGAAATAGGTCTGCATTGGCCAATCAATTACAGATTACTAGTCATAGAAAAACCCACTGGCGGTAATTTTAAAATTACTTATTACTTGCACTACGCCTTGTGTCTAAACACCTTGGTCGTTACGCTGCAGATTAGCCTGCGTCTTGCTTACGCTACGCTCCGCGTAAGCCGTGAGTCTGTACATACCCTATATTATTATCTACCCTAGATGTCCACATCACACATAGACTGGAGATTCCACGTTCAATGTAGTGGGATATATACCAAGGTAATATGTCCACATCACACACTGACTGGAATACCATGTTCAATGTAATGGGATCATACCAGGGTAAATGTTCACATAATGCACATGTTTAATGTAGAGGGCTTAAACCAGGGTAGATATCCACAAAACACACTGACTGAGATTCCATGTTCAATGTAGTGGGATATTTCCAAGGTAATATGTCCACATCACACACTGACTGGGATTCCATGTTCAATGTAGTGGGCTTATACCAGGGTAAATGTCCACATAACGCACTGACTGAGATTCCATGTTCAATGTAGTGGGATATTACCAAGGTAATATGTCCACATCACACACTGACTGGGATTCCATGTTCAATGTAGTGGGATATTTCCAAGGTAATATGTCCACATCACACACTGACTGGGATTCCATGTTCAATGTAGTGGGCTTATACCAGGGTAAATGTCCACATAACGCACTGACTGAGATTCCATGTTCAATGTAGTGGGATATTACCAAGGTAATATGTCCACATCACACACTGACTGGGATTCCATGTTCAATGTAGTGGGCTTATACCAGGGTAGATGTCCACAAAATGCACTGACTGAGATTCCATGTTCAAAGTAGTGGGATAAATACCAAGGTAACATGTCCACATCACACACTGACTGGGATTCCATGTTCAATGTAGTGGGCTTTTACCAGGGTATATGCCCACATCACACACTGACTGAGATTCCATGTTCAATGTAGTGGGATAATGTCCACATCACACACTGACTAGGATTCCATGTTCAATGTAGTGGGCTTATACCAGGGTATATGCCCACATCACACACTGACTGAGATTCCATGTTGAATGTAGTGGGATATATACCAAGGTAATATGTCCACATCACACACTGACTTTGATTTCATGTTCAATGGTGGTGGGCTTATACCAGCGTAGATGTCCACATCACACACTGACTGGGATTCCATGTTCAATGATAGTGGACTTATACCAGAGTAGTTATCCACATAACGCACTGACAATGATTCCATGTTTAATGATAGTGGACTTATACCAGGGTAGATGTCCACATAATGCACTGACAATGATTCCATGTTCAATGGTAGTGAGCTTATACCAGGATCAGACATTATATTTATAAACTGAGAAATTATTTGAGTTCTGAATATGTTTTGAATCTATAATCTACAATGCTTTCCTTGAATCCTTGTAGATGGGTTTTACATTCCTCAACGGATTGATATATTGTTAAACAACCAGGTTTTTTATCAATAAGTCTGCACAGTTCACTGAAGACTTGATGTATCTATAAGCCGGTTCCCACTAGACGCAACAAGCAAACTCCACATTGAAATGCGACGTGTGTGGCTGAATCAAAGGTTCGTGAGAGAATTTCCAAGAGTTGAACCATGGTCAAATTTCTTTGCTTGGTGCAGGTGACGCTCGAGAATTTGTTTGTCGTTTCCAGTGTAGACTGCCCTTATACAGCCAACTCTCCCAAAACCGACCCTCTGGAAAACAGAATTTCATGCGAAACTGGACCTTTACTTCAATTTTCGAAATCATGAAATTAAAGTAAACACAGATAAATTTTACTCTCTCTAAACTGAACTGTCCTAAAAACCAGATAAATGGAGAGTACGAGGGAGGTCCTAAACCGAATTGTCCGTAGAACCAAACAAAAAGAGAGTTTGAAGTTTGGTCAGTTTTGGAAGGGCTGACTGGATATTCAAGTATTCAAAAGTTGAAGTTATTTAAATAGCAGTTTCCAGAGGTCTTTCGGTGGAACGTCACTCTCGTTGTAGCCAGCACGATACATGTTACCAGGCATCTAAGCAGTAAATTTAAATTAGTGAGTAAAATTTTAATATTAGAATAAGATGTAATTAATATTGTAAAATAATACATTAAATTCATCAAGACAAGTTTAAAGTTGAAGCTAAAAGCTTGTGAGAAGTGTTTTTTTTTTAAATCCGTTTTTTTAAAGTCATAATCTTTATGCCTATCAATCCTACCTGGATAGATGAATTTTCGTAAGAATATAAGTTTAAAGAATGTTTTGCATGTGTGTACAGCATACACGTCTTGCCATGGAGGTCACAATTCAAGACCAACAGACTGCTTGGGCAACACAACTTATTTTTTTAGGTCTTATTAGGTAACTTTCACAAATACGAAAACCTTAACTTTGACGGATGACATCGTAATTTATTCAAAGGAGTTGCATTAACAACTACGATAATTTATATATTTAACGTGCTAGTGAGAAAGTTAGTAACATTTTATGCAAGTATAGTGCATGCGCATTTCGAATTTGTTTACAAAAGGGGCAGAGCTTATTGCTATGCTAAAGGTTAATGTTAGCATTAACATACTTGGGCAAAACCTGCAATTATCCTCAGTCATTTGGAATAGATGTGTATGAAACCCACACACACATCTCACACTGGAGTCATTCCATAATGTTACATCCCAGGTACCCACTTATATTCCTGGGTGGAGAGACATACATTTCAAAGCACATCTTAGGAGTATTGCTCAGCAAATGGTGACTTGTAGCACTTTCCTCACATTGCACATCAAAGTTTTAGTAATGTGCTACACAAGGCACATTTCTCACAAAAAATTTGACGCATACTGTTAGTAAAGTACCATACACGGCCATTTGATGAGCATATTCCTCGGGTATCTTCCAGGTCTTAGTCATTTTACAGTACAATGATTAGTTTATTAGTTTAAATAAGGCATTATCTTACCTCCTTCCATTCCCTTACAGCATCATATATTTCATGTGCACCAAATGTAATTTCTGGAAGATATTTCTCTATGTCTAGACACCTTCCAACCTTCCCCTTATCTGAAACACTAAAGTACAAAAACTTTTTATAGTTCAATATTTGAGAACTCACAACAAGTTGCATCGTCAGTGGAATCAAATTGAGATAATCACCCAAATAGTATGAAGTCATATTTTTTATAAATTAAGAAAAAATAAATTTGAGTACTATGGTACTTACCACTTGTACTTTAGAGCCTATTTTTGGCCAATAGAGGGTATATTTTTGATGTCTCCCATGGCAAAAAAGATTTTTAATGGGTCCTAATATGTATGTACCAAATTTCATAACTTTATTCAAAAGTGCCAATTTTTTTGTCTTTGCTGCTACGCAGTAAAACATGTTTGAATACGTTAAAATTACAAATGTCCGTATATTTGATCTACCTATCCTAGCAATGTCACTTAAAGTTTAGATTACAGCTTATATTGTGATCTATTGGAATGTACCAGTAACTACATTTTCATACTATGAGGCTCATTTTGTGATGAGACCTCAAATATTTGCTACCAATTTTATGTTTGATCAACACACTGTATGGACAGAAACATATCATTGTTAAAAACTATCAATTTTTAAGGTGTGGACATACAAAAACAATTGAATCTTGCTAGAAAATGAACCTTGTAAACTGGTTGTTATAGGATCCATTAGGTTGCTGAATTATGGGCCATGTGGGCCATCACTGTTAACCCCAAAGTTAAACTCTGCATCCACCTATGAAACTTTAATGTACTTACAATCTATAAACACGATCTAAGGCTGCATCAGACATTTCATTCCAAGGACTGTTTGAAAACTCAAGCAAATCAATATCTTCTATTATCTGAAGTAAGAAATTGAAAAAGTTCACTAAATTAAAAAAAAAAATTAAAGAAATTATTCATCTCATTATATAATGATAATTAGGTTAATATAAATATTATTAACTTATCTTTATGTATAGATACAGCATGTTCTTGTCTTTAATTTTTGGTTAACCTGTTTAATTTTGTCTATGTTAAGGGGTTGTGATGAGACAAGTTTTACTTCTAATTTTGAAAAAAAAAAATGTCCACCCATAGCTGATACTCAAGTATTTAAAAAAATGCTGTTAATAGTTGTATCTTCATTTATTACTACCATTATAATTTAATTTTGAGTGACAACTGTGGCCATATTTCAACTACGATGGCAATATCAAGGCACTCAAGAAGTTATATCTTTAAAAAGTGATGTCTATACTGTGCTTATTACCAAGTCATCTTAGCATTGCACATTATTAATTTAACTCAATTATATCCTGGTAGGATTTTACAAGTCGCTTGTTTGTGCCGATTAACTGACTGTGATTGTAATCGTTGGTGGCGCTGCATAGGTTAAAAAAACTGTACAAAAATCGAACAGATATAAGCGACAAGTCTATACTAAATTAAAAATTCTGTACTTCAAGCAACAGAGGGCAACATAGATGAATTTTAGTTACTCAGGTTTGAATGTCAACTGAAGCCTCCTATGTTTGGCAGTCAATTATGCGTGTTGACTCTAGTGTTCTAAGGGTTAATTTTTACCTGTTCAACATCTCCATACTTGCTCCAATCATAGGTTAAAATCTCACTTGTTTCGGCCATCATTGGTAGAAACTGTTCTTTGTAAACTGTTTCTAGGTGCTTAAGATACTCATCTGGAATATTTGGGAGTTTATCCTACAATGTTAAAAAAAAAATTAAATTAATTATAAAAGAGAGACTTAAATTAATATTATGTTTAGTAATTAAATACAAAGAAATGATTATTAAATTATGTGATTAGTTTAAAAAAAACTCAAGTTGATGGAATATTCCTTTTTGGTTTTGGCCCTGGTGATCTTTGATCTGGGTGCACAAAAATTTGGAATAAAATTTGATAATTCAAAGAGCCCAAAGGGGGAGCTAAAATTCTTTAAAGTTCCAGGAAAATACTGCAGACTTTCGAACTCTGGGTATGTATAGTGTTTGTGTTCTTTTTATAAGCTTCATAGAGTGGGTATTGAAATATCTTATCCATTACCTTTACAAATCATTAAATATAGCTAATGACTTTTCGTACCCAGAGACTCAAATTTCAGATTGCTACGCTTTCACGATTTTAACGGTCTATATAAATCCCAGAGTATATATGACGAGGGTTAAAGTTTACAACAGACAGACAGACAAACAGATTTACAGACTGGTGGACAGGAAGAAAAGTATATGCCCCTGGCATACAGTATCCCTGGGGGCATAAATATATTTAATAGTACAGTGGAACCTATATTTTACGTACAATATGGGACCAGAGGTCGTAAGTAATCCATAGGATCCGTAAATCCAGGTTGTGTAAGATATCTTAGGCTAGGCCTCCTAGGTAGTGTTTTTCCTGCTGCAGAACAAAAAATGGAGCTACGCCTCGGTTAGCACCAAAATCGGCCTGCAATTTTTTCCTAACTTACACATAATTTTTCTAGTACTTACTAATGATGTTTATTTTCTGTTGTTTTAATCAATTTTTACAATAGAAATTGAAAATAAAATGCTTTTAAAATAATTAAACCTGGTCGTTGAATCCATCACGATAAACAATTAACATGTGGGGTTTTTCTAGCCAGAGTGAGCCCTCTGTAGTTATAATGGTAAGCCTATAGAAAAATCGATCTTTTGATTGTTATAAAATGACTTTAAATGACTTGAATTCATTAATTAAAACAAATTCTTTTATTTTCGGTTATTTGAATGTTTAGTATGAAGTAGGTTTTGGATACAAATGTAATTTTCCCCCAAAATTTTTTTTTTTTCAAAATACTTTGTGATGACAAAAATAGCATTAAAAATGATGACATCATCGATCATTTTATGCGT
>JAOTQE010137094.1:0-23471 GCA_025631205.1 Nesometra sesokonis
GTTCTTAACTTTGATGCTACTTTGATATGATCAACTTAATTTCAAAATTAATGTTGATGATTTTTTGGTCATTTTTAAGTGACAATATATCTTTAAAGATTTTTTAGACGAGACAACATAGCCACAGTAAAATTGAATTAGTTTTTATACTTTTTATTCATAAATAATCATTTCTTACATTCTATACCAAACATCACACAATGTAGGAGTTGTACAATATATAATATTCTTATTCAAGAAATGATGAAAAAATTATGAAATACAGTATTTTAAATAAGGAATATGACATCTATGCTCTTTCATAAAATTAACACATTTTATTGTAATTTGCATAAAAGGAAAGAATCATGGTATGATACTACTTTTTTACATTAATTTGGCTTAAAAGCAACTTTTTATATCAAAAACATAAAAATACAAATCTCAAATTTCATAGACAGCTTTTCTTTTACTAATTTATTTTGATCTCTAATTTATTAAATTATGCCGACATAAAACACCAGGACAATAAACAACAAAAACAAAACAGTCGCTGACTGGATTAAAAAAAAAACAACACATGAATGCTGTTTCAATATTGTACATTTCTGTACATTGAATACATGTAGATTATCACTCGGTATCTGTCAATAACAATAAAATAAATAGTAAGAATTGTAAAAAACTGATCAACTCGACTAACAGCAGTGGCGGACGCAGGGGTGTTGCCCTAGTTGCCCGAGCAACACCCTTAATTTTATAGTTTCTTGTATACAAAATACTGAAAGTAGTACAGCATGGCTTTACTAAATGTAACTGTATCGTATATCAATATTGACATTTCTGGGGTTGGCAGAGAATAATTCATGCACGTATATTCGTCAATGAACCCCATTGGGGGACATAGGTTGCCCCAACTATAAGATTTTGACTCTGGGCAACTCCTTTAAATTTATTCTGCGACGGCCCATTAACAGTTAGCTCACTTGAACTGACGAGGGGGGGGGGGGGCCATGGTCCCCGATAGGGAGGGAAGTCCGGGTGGGCGTGGTTACCCTTTTGGTTTTGATGGGAAAAAAAACAAAAAAAGCGCCTTATTTTCCCCTTTATGGCCTGTTTTATGTGTATTTTCAATTTTTCGGGGTTACTTATACAATATCTTTATTTTTCTTTTCCCCGACGAACTTTTCCCCGACGAAAGTGGTCAATCTTCCCCGACGGGGGCCTGCCTTCCCCGACGGGGGGACCCTGGCACTCCCGGCCACCCCGCTGGCGCCACCACTGTTCTATAAAGCAATAGTTGTGTTCACTGTTTAGGCAGTATTAAAAAATATTGCCTTTGATGAATCATTAGTGAATTCAGAAATTGTCTTCAGCCCCTTTTCATTCACTAAAGGCTCATGACAGGCAATATTTTTCCAATATTGCCTGTACCACAAAAAAAAAAAGTAATTGCTTAGTACAACATGTACATTGAAGGCTAAAAGTTCAGTACATTAACTGTAGGAAAATAATAAGTACATGACACATTTCAATATCTAATGTTGTTATTCATTAGCTGTCAAAATGTTGCTGTTATATCTCTAGATATCCAGTGTATTGAAAAAACCGTTTACAACCTTAGCACAGTTCAGCATTATTAGCTGTATGTTTTTAATATTATTATTAGTAGTAGTGTTATATTACTGCTACTATCCTTAACTTTCACTACTAAATTGATATAACATATTGGTTTTGATCATACCTTTAAAAACTGTCCAATCTAAATATATTTTAATTTTATCTTGTAATTTCAGTATTGTTATAAAAGATGTTGTCATCATATCGTTAGTTTCACAACTGCTCAATTCAGTCCCACATGGTATTCTTATTTTATATTTATCATGTAATTTCAGTAATATAATAAAATTGTCAATTTGTTTTTAGTTTTACACGCCTTTCAATGCATGTTTCCAGTCTGTTTCTTTATAATATTTCTTGTAAATTAAGTATTTAACAGAATTCTTGTAATTTTATTTATTTTTTTGTAAATTTGAAATATTATTTATCAACTGGATTAAACCATATCTGTATCTTCTATGTATATTTCCAGTAACATCATCATTAACATAAGTTTTCTTTTCAATTGCTTTTGATCTGTAGTTTCTATGGATCTTTCTATTACCATTCTAATAGTTTATTTGTGTAATTTCAGTTTTATTATCAATTGATTTTAAACGATGTACAGTATCACTATCTATGGGCCACTTCATAGACTTGCCCCAAGTCGCTTGTATCTATTCAATTTTTGTAACCCATGCAGCGCGAATTAAGTAAATTATGGCGAGAGTAAGGAAGTGAATATGGGACGTCTATAGCGCCTAAAAATCAATAAAAGTTTAACCCACCAAAATAGCACAGAATCAAGCAATAAAAATACTAGTACTAACCCAATCATAAGGCCTGTAAGACAGGCTAGACACATCAGTACTATGTGGCTAGCCTGTTGATAAAGGTCCAGCATCATGGCGGACCGAAAGCTCCCCAAGGTGAGCAAAATTTCTTGTTTGTGTGAAAGAAACAATTATTAAATTATCAGTACTATTTATTCAATAAAATCCTTATCATTTCCTATACTGCCTTATTTAATTTTAAATAAGGCACTATTACTTTTAACACTTGTTCTTGTTGATCAATATGAAGCACTGCCAAGAGCATCAGACTTTTAATCTGAGAGTCAAAGGTTCAAATCTTTTATAAGGTTATAAAAATTAATAATGTTTCAAAACATTCGGGAATGAATAAGGGATCAGACATGAGGAATGCAATGTAAGCTAAAAAATAATTATGTTCAGTACTGTAACCATGATGATTTATAGCGGTCAAATGAAACAGCTGGTAATTGCGATGTTTGTGAAAACACTGAAAACATAACTATGAATAACACAATTTACAACACCATATCTTGGACAAATGTTATACAATTTCTTTAAAACAATTTATTAAAAACAAAAATTATATATAAAAGAGCCAAGCTTAAGGTGGGATAAGTTGCCAAGGTGGTTTTTCACAATAATTAGAAACAAACAAAAATAGTTATTTTAATTTTAATTTTAACAACAGAGTTTAAAATCATTAAACTTTCATTCGACATGAAAAATGTCTAGCATTTGATTGATGAATTTTCAAAAAAATGAAAAATTAAATGTGGCAGAGCCAAGCAAAAGGAGGCATAAGTCGCAAAGCTAGTTTTCAATAGGCAGAAATAAAAAAAAAAATCATAATTTTTTCAAATTTTATTTTATTCCATAAATATACAGTTTAAACGTTCAACTTTCATACTACATTAACAATTTTCAGATATATGATAACAAAATGCAATTGAAAATAACCATGCTGATCCACTGTATACTGATAAACAATTTTCAAATGCAGTTTTCTCAAAACTTATATTTTAAATGTTTAAACTTTGATTTTTCATAACTTTGCAAGGAAACATCATATGAAACATATGAAATTTTTTTGCATGTTAAAGATAATAATGCGTAGTTTCATAATCTATAAATAACTAAATTACAATTGTCCTACATATGCCTCCTTTGCTTGTCTCTTGCCACAAATGATCATGTTTAAACACAGTATACACTGATAAGCACTGTAAAATGTAGTTCTCAAACCTTGCATTCGAAATGTTTGAATTCTGATTTTTCATAACATCACATAAAAATAAAATAAATGTAGAGTAGAACTCAATTTTCATCTAATCCCGTCTGGCTTGGCTCTGTCACATATGATTAAGTTTTATTTAAAAAAAATAGTGATGATTGGCAATTGAATTTATCAATAAGTCTCCTTGGATTTACTTAGCCATTTGAAGGTGGGATAATGGGTCATCTAAAATCTATCATCCAAGTTTTCATTCATTCATGTTTTTATTTCAGAATTTTATATCCATATATAACATTATAAAATACAATGAGTAGGCCTATGATAGGCCTAATAAACCATAATATCATTACAAACACTAACTACAAAAAATAAGAAAAATATGTAATTATAATAATAAATTGGCAATTTAAAGCTATAAACTATAGAAATTATCTAAATAAATATTATATACATCTACTATAATATAATAATAATATGGTATATTTACAGGTTACTGGCAAGAAGCATATTAAATATTTATACAATTTAATAACAAATATTGTGCATAAAATTACAAATTAGACACAATAAATCATTGTGTTACCCAATACACAAATTGGTGTTGGTAAAATTTTTCTTTCATAGAACCTTTTACTGTTTTCTCTGTAATTTGAATTTAGTTAAAATTTGTATAGGTTTAGTTCAATTTCACAATTAATTTATGTATTCATTATAATTTGTGGGATAATTTTATTATCAATCAGGAATTAATGAAAGGTTTTGGGCTGGGTTGGGCCTCGGGCTAGGGCAACAACAATTTTTTAAGTCCTTACATTGAACAAGATTATTGAAAATGGAGCACATGTACAAACAATATAATTGTAAAAAAAAGAAAATAGTTTTTGATATAAAACACAAAAATTTATATAAATAAAAACTGAATGTTACATTTGATGTAGGAAACAATATAAAACTGAAAATAAGTAACTCATTTTAAATAAACACATTATGGCACCAAAAAAAAAAATAAATTAGCCTCAAGCAGGTATTAAAAGCTATGTCCAAATTTATGGCATAAAAAGACAAAGGAAACAGATTATGTATAAATATAAAATATTTACATTGATTAAAAAAAAAATTATATTTGAAATTAGGAAAATAAAAGAAACAAAACATCAAATAACAGTAACAAAACCAGAAATAATGACTGTAATATAAAAAGTAGCAATTTACTTAAGTAGTATTATGAGTTAAAAAACAGTTAACAGAGGCAGATCCAGAATTGAGATTTGGGGGAATACTTAAATCCAGGTTTTGGTTTTGACAAGCAAAGAAAAAAGAACCTTTTCGCAGGGTCCAACTCAGCCTCTGGGGGTCCATACACATTATACATCTATTTGTGTTGGTTTATCCTCAATCAAAACCAAAAAAAACCCTGGTCAATTTTAGGGGGTATTAAGCCTGTTAAGTCCCCGCCCCTTAAATCCAACACTGGTTAATAAACAGAAGCGCCTCTATCTCAAAACCAAAATAGGCCTAACTACCTAACTACCTACAACCAGGATCAGATAACCATTAAACAAAAAACAAGCTAGGCTTGAGAAAATTTGGAAAGCACATCATTTCATAAAAGAAATCAAATGATAAAAATATGAACAATTTATTGGTGTTAAAATCTATTTCATGTGATAATATCCTTTAAATTAAAACTTACATTTAAATTAGTCACAATCAATTAAATCTGAGAAATTAATGTTGATATAATCTAATGCATATAATCTGACAAATGATATTTCCTCGCATTATATATGCGCTACTGAATCATACACTTAAATCATATTGATTAATATATGATACTGCTCTATTGCAGGAATAGCATCTGTAAACTGTGTTAACTTATCTTGAGTTGTGTAACAGCTAAACATGTAAACTAATTGTGACACCATAGGTGTATTTAGGAAAGTAGGCATGCTCAAACTGCTCAAACTCTAATAAAAAAAGATTGTTTTCAGTTAAGTTTAACATCAAGTCAGATCATCATATTTTTTAATGTGATATTGACAATTCTCTACAAACATAAAATTGTAATCATTGGCTGGAATTGGCACATTGCACTGTGTTTGATGGACTTGGTATTTCATTTGAAAATTAGGGCAAGAAAGACGACATGAAACAATTTATTATACACTTTGCTATATCTCTAAAGTACCCTTTGAACAAAATAAAAAAAAACTTACTTGTTCACTTAAGGTATCAAGAAAATCAACAAATATACTACCCAGTTACTAGGTAGTTTCTGTGATGCTAGGTAGACCTTCCTAGTAATTTAACATGGTAGACCTACCTAGTTGGAAGGTGTTATTTTTTCAAAGGGTAACCTAGACAAACTTTAATATATCATATTTTATGTAGTAAAAACAAAGCACAAAATAATATCTTGTACTGTATCAATATTTAATGGCAGTCATGTCCTAGAATCCTTCAGCACATGTTCAATTCTGTCATTTTAAATTATTACATTTTGTATATTTTCATTTCAATTCAGATATATTTTGTATATTTTACTTCATTTTAAACGCATTTTGGATATTTTTATTTCATCTTAAATACATTTTAGATATTTTTATTTTATTTTCTATTATTTACAAAACAAATGTTTACAAAGTGCACTTAATAACAAACTATGTTCATTTTTTATGACTGTTACAAATAAATAACTTATAATAATTAATATTTACACATTACAGACCTACTACCCTGTAGCCCTCTACTCTATCTTGTGTACAGGGCATGGGCAACCGATAGTTGTTCGGCTATGTACTAGGCGACGACCCTGTACTGTTTATGAACATACAAATATCATATTAATTCTCAAAAGAACATATATCCCCAAATATACAGGTACTGTACCTACTTATAGATACTGTACATTTATGTATATACTTGTGCTACTGCAAGCTAATTTTTCTGAAAACACAATTTTATATCTTCTTCTTGTACATCACTTCTATATTTTTGTGGCCTTTACAATCACCATGTTTAGAATGCATGTAATGCATTAGTGGCAACCACAATGCGAGTTGCCACAGTAAGCCGATACCTCATCAGTTCCATTAAACTGTTTAAACATCTTTACTGTGTTACTAAAAATGAGTACATTCTCTGAACAGTATCTATGGTACTTTTAGTAATTACCACTATCTGCCTAATTACAGTAGATACAGTAAATTTGGCTCATAGAGCTGGAGCTTATCCCCAATGTTTATAGCATGAATTGAATGAGAAGGTGATACTCCCCCCGGATGGAATACTACTCCATTGCAAGTTACTTCCCAGCAATTTACCAGCACCCATTCAACAGCTGGGTAGACTGAAGCAATTTGGGTAAATTGGGTAAAGTGCAGAGGTCCCAAAGTTGTAAAAACTGTATTCCTTGAGATTTTCTTGTGATCATTCGGCCACCATTTATAATGTATGCACTTCATAAAATGTGTGGACAATACCATTGTTTTAAAGCTCAACTATGAAACAGTAGTTTCTGACATATTTTGTCACTGTTAAGGTTTGCCATTAATCTTCGCAAAAGCATTGCTAAGCTTCACTTTTCCTAATTGTCAACCAATATTTTGAAAAAATAGGTAAAAAATATGCTCTAATTGTGAAGATTTGTCAAAAACTTGAGAATACCCTGGAAAAAACTAAATTTGATAATTCCGGGAGCCCGGGAGATGATATAAAAATCCTGGAGACTCCAGGACAATCCTGGAGACTTGGGAAAGTGCATTGCCCAAAAGCACAAGGAACTGGTGACGTCACATTTCTTGATGTCTCAATTGGAGTTCTGAAGGTTAAAATGCTGTGCCAACTGCTCTCATTATGTGCCTAAATAAACTATGTGCTTGTATTTCTCAGGGTAAACTTCATCTCAGAATGAAGAATACATGTTTGATGACTCCCCTGAAGTGTACTCCTAGGTGTGAATTCAAATTGAACACTACCTAATCATTTACACCTCTCCTGGGAGGTAAAGGAGATATATTTGATATATCGGGTGGCCCCCCGACCCCAAAAAAAGTCACTAAATTCAAACTTCTCTTACTCTCATATGGAATAAACTAGCTTCTTGAGAATCTGGACACATGCATGTGGATATTGTTTATTAATTGCCATATTTTAACGGTCTTAGGTCGAACCGTTTTGTCACAGTCCAAATTTTAAAAATGCATGTCAAAAATTTATGTACTGGAATGAAAGAAGGTTAACTTCCTTTACTAATCACACCAAATGATTGATTGTCCTCCATCCTGATCACAAATTGTGCAATGTCTCTTTTTCCATGAAGAAATGCAGTTCCTAACCTCATCCAGGGGCCCTGGCTATTTTTTCCTTCAGTCTGTCTAGAATTTTGTTTTTGTTGAAATGCATAATTTTACCTTGGGTAAAGACAGTCAGAGAGACATTTTGGCACTGTGCCATAAGTGACACCTGCCATCTGGTGCATCATTGTTTGACTTCACATTTTATTTTTTTTCCCTGTGACAGGAATATCAAATGCAGAAAATTGCCATTTTCAGCATTTAACGACAAATACCTGTGGAATATATTATTACCAAATCTTCAGCCTTTGTACCTTTAGAAACCCCAAAGCTAGTGAAGTTTGAAATAAGTGACGTTTTTTTTGGTCCACCCAATATGTTTGACTCTGGCTATCGAGCCACCAATCCACAGTACATTAGTAGAGCCATCATTGTTAATGTCTAGCTCAGGCTCTCAAGCCTTTTGGCCACCAACCCACAACACTTTGGTTGCATTCTGACCTCTTTAGAGGTAGAAAGACTTTATTTTCAATATGTGACTCAGATTTTCAAAAATTCTAGCCACCAACCCAGAGCACATTGGTAGAACATCACTGGTAATGTCTGGCTCTGAACTTTCAAGTTATTTGGCCACTAACTCATACCACATTGGTATTAAAACATCATTGTTAATGCCTGGCTTGGAACTTTCCAACTATTCGGCCACCAACTCACACCACATTGGTATAGAAACATCATTGTTAATGTCTGGCTTGGACCTTCCAAGCTATCTAATCAACTCACAATGCTTTGGTTGGAAGCTGACCTCCTTAGAGTTAGAGAGACATCATAGATAAATATCTGGCCCAGGCTTTCAAGCTACCTGACCAGCAATCAACAATGCTTTGCTTGGAAGCTGCCAGGGACATCGTTCATAAATGTCTGGCTCAGGATTTGTCCACTCATTTACATATACATGTGTCTTATTTATGCAGTTATTGTTTTATGAAATACAACATAAGCAGTTGAAGGTTATCTTTAAACCTACAGAAGTGCAGTGAAATAATTTTACAGTGGTTTATAGAAATACAAAAACCACACACAATTGTTTTGATCACCAAAATATATCCTCTTCGTATCAATTACCAAATGAGTAAAATTACTCATGGCTGTTTATGTACTGATTAGTTTCTGGATGGTTGCTCGGGGTGGTCATCAAAACGGTGGATAGGTGTAACCCCCATGCGACACATTCTCGTAGCTTTCTGGGATTTCAGTGTAGACTGGTTGTCGCCTTGGAACATCGTATGTTTCAGCTGTAAAATATGTAACATTTTATTATTTTTAAAAATTGTTATTTATTTTATACATTCATATATAATATTATGTTATATTTAAATGAATATATAATATACAAGTATACGTTGCTGTGAGAGTTGCTGGTTAAAACTACAGGTAGAGGTGCCTCCAAATAGTACTATTAACTGAGGGGCGCAGTCCCGAAGTGAATAGTACTATTTGTAGGCACCAAGGCCCATAGTTTTAACTATAAACTCAAAATTAGGCAATTTATATTTTTTTTATATTCTACACTAAATACCTTAACGACAAAAGGCTTAGGCTAGACCTACAATTAGGCCTAGGCCACCTTTTCTGTCACGCTGTAGGGGAGGTTCGATCGAGGCCTACAATACTAGGCCCTGGCCTACATCCTCAAAATTCACTCTACAATCTCCACAGAATTCTCGTAAAATGGACATACCATATTTTATTTGTTTTTTGGTGTTTCCACTGTCTACTGAATTGATAAATTTGCCTACATCATTGTCAGTTAAGCGATCAGAACCCTTAGGGCTAGGCTAGAAGCATTTGTTACTGCGAAACATTACTTCACTTTTTGAAATAGTATTTGACTACTGTATATCACAAAGTGATATAAAAGTGACATCAGTTTGATAAATAGTATTCTAATTCACAAAGTGACGTCACAATTCTAAAATAGTAGGAATATTTTTAATCACATGGCGCTCTTTCAACCAATCAGTGCAGTTTGATGTAAAATATAATATTATATATTGTAGAGTGGTGTAGTCAACTGAACTGGAGGTAGTCACTGTGTTGTCACTGAACTGTGAAGACGTGGTTATGGTTTGAATACTTCTCCACTCCCATTGTGTTTCAGCTGCAACTTTTTCGGATGAGACATTGAGCACTTGGTCCCATGTGCAACATGGGGCATGTGACATAAAGGATTTAAACACAGTACACTATTTGAAAAGAGTAGGGGATTGTACAACTCAACAATCACCGCCCGAAGAATCCTGTGGAAAATGAAGTCCACATTGCTCTTCCATAATTATCATTGGTGTCTCAGAAACACCAAATGACATCAAAATCAGGTATTGTACTTTGGAATTTAGTGGACTTTTGATTTGTGATGACAAAGGCGTAGGTTTTTTTTTTACTATATGTTAGATTTTATTAAACCTTATTTTTATCATTATTTTAACTTCATTGTGGCCTACACGCAAAATAACTTGATGACTGTCCTTTATACAGGGAAACTTTGATTTTGATTTGATTTATTCGGTGTAGAACACCAAGGATAACCCACGAAAGTCCGAAGTGGACTTATTTCCAGTGGGGTCCTTTTGGTGGTGATTGGGCAGTACACCGGGAGACAATCTCCTTCTCTTTTTCGAATAGTGCACTGCGTTCTTTAACGTGCACATAAGCCATGCTGTACACGCGACCAAAGCCTTAACATCTCATCCGAAAGACGGTGCACTAGTAACTTGTATTTCGACCCTCCAGCCGAAACACAAGGAGAGTAGAGTGGTGTTGAATTGAACCATGAGTGAGTCACGGTTTACAGTGCACAGCACAGTGTTTTCCACCAGCTAAACCAACTGAGCTAAATGCCACTCCCTAAACAAGACAATGCATCATAGCAAACCAAAAGCTCTGTATTTTGGGCCCACTGTTATATGAAACAAAACAAAAATTATTTTTGAAAATATCTTTGGAGAAAAACTAAAAATAAATACCTCGTGCACCAGGGGGCTGACGTGGTGGGTTGCCATAATAATTTTCACTGGCATGTGATTGGCTAGAGCCTCCAGTGGCCCCACTTGGAACATGCTCTCTTGATCTCTCAGCAAACACTAAGAAAGAAAAGCATTTATTTACTATCAGTAATTGAAATATAATTTGTTTATTGCATTGAGCTGACCAGTATAATTGTGCTTATTAAATAT
This sequence comes from Nesometra sesokonis, assembly GCA_025631205.1. NCBI lineage: Eukaryota > Metazoa > Echinodermata > Crinoidea > Comatulida > Antedonidae > Nesometra > Nesometra sesokonis. Next base: position 11,159 of record JAOTQE010137094.1, read on the forward strand.
ATTGTGTACAGTTTGTGGTACACGACACATGTATTTCTGAAAAAAATTGCTAACTTCCCACCATTTTGTTATATATACTTTGATCGCCCCACCACCACCGGACCAGTTTGAGTAATAAGTTCAATTTTCGCAAGTGTTTTGGCTAAATCACATTGGCTAGAAATAAATGAGAATTTAAAACAGCCATGAGTAATAAATCCCTTAAACAAAGCACTCCCACCCCCACAAAAATTATGATAAAAATAATTATTAATTAACCTAAAAAGTTGATTAATATTCAAATATGTTATCTGAGAATAGTCTGTTTTTAGAGTTTTCCAGAGAAATATGTTACCAGTTCACAGAGCTTTTAATGCACAAAAAATAACATTGTGCAAAAATATTCTGAAATAAGCATTATTTTAATACAGATTCATGTGTGGAGAGATTAATGAATAACTTATTTGTTACTTACAATTACTTTTTTCTGGTGGAAGCTTGCTTATATTTGAACCATCATAGCAATTAACATTTCTATGAGGAGGAATCGGTGGGGGTGATGATTTATATGGATTGTAATAATCTGCTTCAGAATCTAAAAATAACAAAATATAATATACAATGCTATCATAAGAGAAAAAGTATTACAAAAGTACTGTTGATGCACTGTTTACAGTCAAACTTGCAGAAGTCAGATAATTACATGCAAAATTGATTAGTTTTCATTATTTAACAATCTCTAAATCAATTCTTTTTTATTTATAGATTGGATTGGATGGATTGGATTTAGATGATATTGGTACAATTATTAACTTAACAAAACAGTTCATCTATGGTTTAAAGATATTGTTAGTTTTTTTATTGTATTTTATCATTTCCACTAGTTTATAGTTTATATAAGCATAATGTATACTCTAAATATTGAAATACACAGCATTGTTACAATTCAATATTTTAATATAAATCATGTCATCATCAAGAATGAAATAATGATGATGAAATGATGATAATAATGATGAAATAATGATGAAATAATAATGATGAAATAATGATGATGAAATAATATCAAAATATTGAATTTCAACCCAATGGCGTCTATTTTCTTATGTGTGATTTTTGTTTTGTTTTTAATTTTCATTATGCCATTTTATAACTCCTCGCCATCTTGGGGTAGGCCTATATTAGGAATGAATTTAAATTAAATATTAAAATTAAACACATTGTAATACTATTTCTACTGTTTTTACAGGTATGTAGCTAATTACTTGTTAAATACAATGCATTTAAATTTGAACCTCCCATAAGTGGAAACCCTCGGGTCCGTGAAAAGTGTCCGCTTACAGGAGGTGTGCACTTACAAGAATTTTGGCCGATAGAGTGCCAAAGTTGTAAAATTATGTATATGTCTGTATGTATCACATTTCACGGCCTTCTTAGCACAAATGGCCTCTCAAATACCTAGACACCGTATTCTATTTTTTAAAATTAAATATTGATTATCACTTTTAAGATTGGTTCAGTAATGTGATTCTCAGTCAATTTGTATTTGTTGTACAAAAAAATCATTAAACTTTTCAAGATTTCCGGTTATGAGAGATAAATTAACATATAAAAAATCTAAATTTTAAAGCAAAAAGAGTGCGCTTTGGCTTATGGGGGTATCCGCTTATGATAGGTTTAATATGTACCGATTAGATAGGAAGAGCAAACGGGTTTTTCAATTAGTGTCTGTTATGGGAGGTGTCCACTTACAAGGTGTCCACACAGGGAGGTTTAACTGTATTTGTAATTACATTGGTTATTTACAGAATACTTATAGGACATCCTCAAAACAAGTTTTCGTAAGCTTGGCTATGATGATCATGAGGAACTTCTTGAATTTTGTTAAAAAAACTGCTCAACCATCAAAAATATATCAAGGTATACTGAAAAGCAACTTTAAAGTTTATTTTTTTCTCAAAACTCTAATGCATGGGCATCGATTTGTGGGGGAACGTTTCCCCACTTTTAAATGTGGGGGGACATGATATCAATTGTCCTCCCCACTTTTTGTAAATGCCATCTTGTTATCAATAAAAATATTGTATAATTGATTGATGATTGAATTTTTTTTTGCTTTTCAAAACCAAATCGGAAACCACATCCACCCGCCGGACCCTCCTCGTTGCCGCCACCACTGCAACTTCTTGTCTTTGCCCCACCACTTTTCAACTCAAATCGGCGCTCATATTCTAATGTTCAAACTCAGATTGTTCATAACTTAGCAAGGAATCATCGCATGAAACTGATATTTTTGCATGGGAAAGATAATAATGTGTAGTTTCATATTTTATACAAAAACGATAAATAAATAAAAACATAACTTAAAAAATGTTTTGACTTATCCTCCTTTGGCATGGCTGTGCCATAATGGATTAATCAAACAGGTGCTTATACCGCTCCTCTTCAGAGCTAAAAACAGTGGACAAGAAAATCTTACTTTTCATATTAATTGGGTCTTCTTTTCCACCACAAGCACCCATAAGGTCAAAATTCTTTGATGCTGCACCCTTCTTTGGTTCATCAAAAAGGTCGTTGTTCTGCACATTAATTGCGTTCCTGGTTCCGCTGCCACCAACTGGTACTGTACATGGATTGAATTCCATTGGGGTATCAAAATAGTGATTCTGTGTTGCATTTGCATGAAAACTGCAAGAAAATAAAAATTTCAAAAACATTAATTTGAAATTCTAAATTGAGGCTCACAGAAGTTTTAAAATTGTGTGTTTTAATTACCTGAGTGAAGAATGCTTAATGAAATATAGTAATTAAAATATTGAGTTGGATCAACAGGAAACTAAACTAAAAATAAGTGGGACATTTTCTATTATTAAATGATAGATGGTATGTGGTGAAGATAAGATAAATATACATACAATATTTAGTAGTGCAGAGCATTTTGTTGTGCAAATTAATTCTTATGTTGTTTAATTGCAAAAACAAAAGTAAACAGTAACATCATGCAAGCCCAGATTAACGGCACAACAAATGTGTTGCAATCTAACACAAATAAAAATGATAACAAACAAGTGTTTCTAAACCATGCAATAATTGTAAAAACAAATCAATATTAAAGCATAAATTGGAAGCATGCATGGAGTAAATAAGCAGTGATTAAAATAATAGCAAAAAGACTAAAAAATTAGTGGATGTGCCTGCATTGCAAAGTTTCTTTTTCAAAACTGCCCATGGTTGTGAGTAAATAAAATTGTAGCTTTAAATAAAGAATGGATACAACTGGAGGAAATGAGGAGTGGATGGAATTTGGGTAGAATTTGATAAGAATTTGAAATGGGGAGGTGCAAGTGGTTAAGAGTTTTGGAAAAATGGAACCCACTTTCCCTCTGTCCAGCACATCATCGGGGTTTTTCAATCTGACAAGCAAAAAAAAGAAGGCTTTACAGAATATTTTGTTAAATATGCTATACCTTGTGTCAAAACACCAAGGTCGTTATGCCACAGATTAGCTTATGCCTTGCTTGCGCTACGCTCCGTTTAAGCCGTGAATCTTAACAGTAGTTGGGCTTATACCAGTGTGCCTTGTTTTGCATGTGCTTTTTATTGCTTCGGTACAGTAAATGTAAGTAGGTGTAGTGATAAGGATAAACATGCCCATAGCCAGGGGGTTTCTGGGGGTACGTACAAACCCCTTTTTCAGCGAACCCCCCTTAAAAGACGAACCTCCACCCTACCAACATTGACCACTTTTTCATATTTTCGCATCTGTAGTCGGTATTACTGCACTCACACTATTCCAAAAGCATCATCCATATCAGTTATATTATAACAAATATGCCATATACACACAATTAGAGGGCATATAGGCTCCGTCCCCGGCCCCCACAGGTAAGTTTCCTCTTGACCCCACCACGGGGTCCTTAGGCAAACACTCCCTTTAGGAGTAACTGGTTACGGGCCTGATATATAAAGTAGAAATTATAGCTGGAGATTGAATAACTAGATACATTGATAAAATTGATGTCTGTGCACTGTGTAGAAATTGAAGCATGGATAAAATAAGGCATATAGACAGAAGAGCATTGTCAAACCTGTAATCATCACAAGATGGCACTCGTGTGTAAGAGCTCCCTCTATTGTTTACAGATGCTGAATATCTGTTGATGCAAAAATTATTAATAGTTGCAACGATAGGTTATGACTTGAACGTTAATTTTTAAAAAGGATATTTTTAAAGAAAGTAACAAAAAAATTCCTCTAAAACAAAATTCTATGAATCTCAAGATGCAATATTCGATGCTTTTAAAATTTAAGCCTCTTTTCCTGTCGATCGTTAAGTTGCGGCGAGTTCTGTTGCGCTGAAATTCGTTGAAGTTGAGATAGGTTCAACTTTAACGATTTTCAACTCAACGCAACTCACCACAACTTAACGATCGACAGGAAAAGAGGCTTTAGAATTTCAATGCTTAAATAAAATGATTACTCACTATGCATTTCATGCTATAAAAAAAACAGTTATAAGGCCTGCATACTACAATTACAGGTCTCCTATTCAAGCGATATTGCTTTTTGTTAGCGACGTCTCGCTCTATTGAGCATCGTGACCACATTCTAAATGCATGCTTCTCGGTTCAAATTTGTTTCACGTTCTTAGTAAAATATTGACATTGAATCTCATCTATTTCATTTTTTTTTTTCACAATTTTGTCCGGATCAATATGGATTACTTTTATTTGAATTTACTTACGATACAGCTGGTATAGGACTCTTTTCCTTTCTACGACGTCTAAGTATAAGGAACAGGATGATAGCAATAAGAAGGATGATGACGAGGAAAGAGATAACCAAAGGTAGGATAAATGATGACCCATCTTCACCTATCTCATCCGTCAATGTGTCAACATTTCCTTTGATTTCTAAATTTAAATAAAAAACATGAATTAACTTATACTCTTGATTATGACAAAATGACCACTATATTTAATAATTTTTCATCAAATTCATTCATCAGTTTCCTGTGATTTCTAGTATTAAAATTAAAAAAATATAATAAATCATACTATATTCTTGATTATATCATCTACATTACCATTACACTAATCAATTTATTGTACATTTATTTTAATTATGTTGATGCTGATATTAAAAAGCTCTCTATGATCAACATGATAGATTAGATCAAGATTAGAACTTGGATTGATTTAATATACATTTTCAATTTGGTTTGCCGAAAAAACTGTCAGACCATTAACAGGGGCGGATCCAAGATCCACCGAAGGGGGGGGGGGGCACTTTTCCAGCAGCATGGGCGTGGTTCGCAATGTTTTCCTGACGAGCAAAAAAAAAAAAAACAAAACATAAAAAAAAGGTCATTGCCCCATTTTGGTGCTGTGGTACCCTATTTTGACCGTATTTTGGGTTTGGGTCCTCAGTTCGAACAGGTCGAACACTAGGTTCTTTCCCATGACATAACAACACCACTCCCTAAGCCTCATTGAAGATCAAGAGTTTTTGTCTGTCTAAAATAGAGAGTAAGTAAATTCAATTTACACTTACTTGAAAGACAACCATCTAAGTTGTTTTTGGGACATATACAGCCATACACTGGATCACAGATAAATTTGTCATTTTCACATTTACACTCATCTTGGCAATTTACTCCAAACAACCCTGGGCTACATGCTGCAAAAGGAAAACAGAAAAATAACAATAATACAGTATACTAGGTCAAAGAAAAAATATCATGTTTCCCGAGCACATTTTTAAAAATTTGGGTTGGCTGGCAGCGCTGGGCTTTTTTTTAGAACAGCCCAGATTACTTACAGATTTTGCAATTTGATTTTTTTTTAATCCTAGTCTATTTTTGTAATAACTTGTAATGTATTTCTTACAACTTCTGTGATAATTGTATGGATTTATTGAAAAAATATGGAAAAATAAAAGTAAAAAAATTTAAAAATAAAATCCCGACCAAGATTTTCAAGATTTTGGGTCATTCAGGATTTGGCAAACAAGAGATTTTTTATTAGATCTATAACAACAGACAATAAATTATAAATTGCAGTCAAACAGGTAGATTGATTACTCTGCATACTTCTTTCTGTTGTTAACAACATTCAGTTGCAATACTATTACTTCAGTAGGTTTGATTTGATTTATTCAGTGTTGTAGAACACCAAGGATAACACACGAAAGTCCAAAGTGGACTTATTTCCAGTGAGGTCCTTCTGATGGTGATTGGGCAGTACACCGGAAGACAATCCTCTAATCTTTTTTGAAGAGTGCACTGCGTTTTTTGACGTGCACATGAGCCATGCTGTACACGGGACCAGCGGCTTGATGTCTAATCCAAAAGACGGTGTGCTACTAGCTTGTACTTCGACCCTCCAGCTGAAACACAAGGTGAGTGGCGTGGTGTTGAATCGAACCATGACTGAGCGTACAGCACAGTGATTTCTACCAGGTAAACCAACTGAGCTATATGCCACTCTTCAAACAAGAAATAATACTAACAACATGTCAAGATATGACCTTGTGTATCATTGCAATAACCAAAGAAAACACAATAGCACTGGATTGCTGTAGTAACTGCAGTAGAATAATTTTGATCCCATACTAGAAATATGTTAACATTACAGTATTATTTTTACTACAATGGAATATAGCACTGACAAATTAAGCCTGTTTTCTTGTTGTTCATAATTCCAAAAACAAAAATCTAATGATAAATCATGCTGTACCACTACATTTCCGCTATTTACTACATTGTGCGCAACAAAATCTGTATATTTTCACGACAAATTAAAATCACCATAAAATAAAGTTAAAAACATTCCAACAAACTTTTATATATTAGTTGATTGATTGATTGTATATTTTATGTTCTGATGCAAGTTACAACTCACGAAAATGTAAGAAATGAACAAAATGGGTGATTTATTTCTAGGCCCCAAATCCTGTAAATGCTTGCAAGGGGAAATATTGCTTCACAAGCACCCAACTTTCAGGATCCAATCCATTAAAGTTGGGAGTCATTTTAACCTTGAAGATACAAATCCTTAACTTTTTTGACGTCAGGATTAACGTCGAGAGCGACCCCTTTGCAAGTCAGTCATTGTGAAAATCGTCACTTTTCAAAGTTAATGATCAAAAATAGAGTTTCCAATTGTTGTTTTGGGGATTAACGATCCACAGAAAAACAGGTTTTTGTGACAATGTATTCCAATAAAAACAACATACGTATGCTACACACAGGTCCCATCCAACCTGGCTTACACACACAGTCTCCAGTGCTAGCATTGCAGGCTGCCTCGTTTCCACATTTACAGTCCTCTGAACAATTTAGACCAAATTTGCCTTCTGGACATTCTGAGTTTAAAAAAAAAGAGAAGGTAAATAATATTAATAATATTCAATTAGTTATGTAGTGCCAATATCACTAACCGGAGATGAAAAGCCATATGTTTAGTTGTTAAATAAATGCATCTTAAAATTTGTTTCGAAAAGAGAAACGAGGAAAGCTAAATAATATTTTTGGCAGAAAAATGAAAAAGAAATTTGGCCATATGACAACTAGTAGGTTAACATCTGATGACCAGACGAAATGCGAGGAATATATTTAGTCATGATATTACGCAAGTTATTTTATTTGTTTTTGTAACGGTGTTCTACTATTTAATAGTAAAAGTTTGCATTTTATGGGCAAGACAATGCAAAACAACTGTAGATAAATAAATAACAAGAGACAGGTACAAGCGCCTGTCAATAAATAATATGAACATAAATACTGTACTGCATACAAACCTTTGAGTTTAGGGATAATTGTAAACACAAGGTTTTAGCACAAATTTCATAGTATGGGGATATGGCGGATTTGATAGAGTGCTACACTCGAGAAATAAGTTCCCTGCTTAAATGCGAGGTGTCACCACAAAATGAGTCATGCTGTACAGAAAACCATGAGTTATTGTTGTGTTTGAATAGAAGAGATTAAAAGCTTTAAATTGGTTTTAAATGTGGTTCATATCTTCAGTAAAACCAGAGAAAAATCATTTAAAAACATAGGTGTATGAAAACACACTTTTCAGGGGTTACCCTGATATAATGACCCATACATCCGCTATTGTTGACAAATGAAGGTAGCATTATTTGGCTGCAAAAGGCCATGAAGGAAGGAGAAAGTCATTGAACCTGCAGCATGCATGTAACCCTAATCATTATATTGAGTAGGGAGTTACACAGCGTACTGCCCATACTGTATACCTGTTGTGAACTGATGAAGGTAGAACTCTTTCCCAGAAAAAGATGTGATGCGACTCTTAGGAAATTAACAAGCCTTTGAACATGCAACACAAATCAACAAGCCTCTTGAGCATAAGTGAGGTGGCAAGTAATAAACTTAACAAAACAACAGAAATCTCATTTTTATAAAACTATGACTTTGTGGTTATTTTTATAAATATCTCAAAATAACCTGGCATACAACATGACTCATTTTCGCATGACACCTCCAATATGTGTACTATAAAAACCTTGTTGTTGTTGTAGTTGTTATTATTATTAGTATTAGAATTATTATTAGTTTATATAAGAATGAATATTAGATATCCGAATACAGAAATTAAGCAACCCAATATACAAAAATTAAAAACTTACGTTTTGTACAAAATACGCCATACCACCCTGGCTTACATTTACACTCCCCATCATAAGGGTCACAGGTCAATGAGTTTTGACATTTGCACTCAGTTGCACAACCAAATCCATAGAAACCTTGGTCACACGCTAAAGAACAAATAAAGACATTCTTCACATGTGAACAGTTTGCAGGGGGCGGAAAAGGGGGGGGCAGAAGGGGGGCTAGTAGAGAGTCAAAGTTCTAGGGGGTTCGGGGGCATCCTCCCCTGGAAAATTTTGGATTTTAGATGTCCTGAAATGGCCTCAGGGGCGTGTTAATGGATCAACTCTAGCTGAATATTTTCGTCATAGACAATATAAATAATATTGATATTTTACCCCCCACCTTAAATCCGCCCCTGGTGTGATACAGTACAATCATATGATTCAATAGATTAATTAAATAGAAAATAATTCTGGGGGATTTTGTCAGTCGTCTGACCAGTGCTTGTAATATGTATACCACACACACACACTTTGTGTGCAAGCACTTCATCTATTTTCTAATTGTGACAAAAAACCCCACAAACAAATTCCAGGTGAAGATTTTGTAATTCCAGGATTCATGGAGGTAAGCAAAAACTCCTGGAAACTATGGAACGATCCTGGAGATTTTGGAGGTCTCATTTTAAAGCACTTCTGACCGAGCAACAATTAAAGAAGTGACTTACGTGATTCACAGTATTGTCCCTGGAAGCCTGGCTGACACAAGCATTTGCCATTTACAGCGTCACAGTCGGCACGATTTTGACACTGGCAGACGTTTTCACAATCATGTCCATACATGTAATTATCACAACCTATAAATACAAAGAGGATATAGTTCCATAAACTGATTGTGTGATAAAATGCCTCTGACAGGATTTGAACCTTCGACCTCTCACTATCCTGGTCATTATTACATTATCACTCAACAACATGGATACTATGCAAATATATGTTGCCTTGAGAGTTGCTGGTTAAAACTATGGGCAGAAGTGGCTCCAAATAGTACTATTCATTGATTTTAAATCATAAGCTCATGTGGGTCAGTTGTTTGTTTTATTGTGCAAGATTATTTACATATTTTATCCATGATTCGTCTCTCCACCCAGGAATATAAATGGGAGGTACAACTGTCATATGGCCTGGTCAAAGCTGCAACATGGATTAAATTGTGTTCCAATATGTGTGTTCCATCCACCTCTGTTTGATTTGTAAAAACCTGCCCTCTTTTGAAAATGCAAATAAATTGTTGAAATATGGTCATTGTCAGTTTAGATTGCAAATATATTGCAAACACACACTGTGTAAAATACACTTTTTGTAGATTTGATGAAGAGCTTTCGAGCATCCACAAGATTAACTATAAGTAATCCAACTTGCATCGTAATGGGTATTTTTTCAAAAGGTAACCTTTTTTTTACAAAATTCAATTCAAGAGTGTAGGTACTCACCATCAAAGCTATCACGATTATGAGAACTTGTTTACTTACTTTGTGAACATTTTGGGCCAGTAAAACCTGCAGGGCAAACACAGCTGGCATCTTGAGAGTGACAGGTACCAGTTGGACAATCAGGACATACATAATCACATTCAAAACCATAGTATCCATCATTGCACACTGTAACAAAACAAAGCATTTATATATTATTCAAAGTATAGAGTATTAATGTTAAAAATGTTTTTAAATAATAATAATATGTGACATTTATATAGCACTTATTGCCAAGGCCTCTAAGCACTTCACAATTATTACCCCATTCATTGGAACAAACACCTATGGAATACAATACATTCCAAAATGTTTGTTTGTTTGTAATATTTATTACACTCCTTATATACATAAATACATCAACACATAAACAATTAATAACATCTGCAATCAGCGCATATGGCATTTGTAAGTCCCAGGTACCCATTTATACTCCTGGGTGGAGAGAGGCAACATGGATAAAGTGTATTTACAAACAGCTGACCAGAGTGAGCCCCAAACGACCCACCTTGTGACTGGAAGTTCGAAACGCCAAAGCTGCACCAACTGCTTCCACATTACTTAAATCAAGGTGCTGCAGTGTGAGTGCACAGTTTGAAGAAGATATAATTTCATCATTTTATAAATTTTAAGGAAGTTTATTTACAGACTCGCGTGTGCATTATCTGCCAGTATTAATTAGTTGTTATTTGTAAATATTTAACTGATTTTAACTGTTCACTAGATGGAACAGTTGAGATAAATAGATTTCTTTTTTGTTATATTTTAGTTTTCCTACTATAAAAATGCCAAATTTCCAAAGTAAAGATTGTATGGCATTGAATTAATATTAGCGTATCAGTATCTGTATCAATCATAATACCCATAAGATTATAATTTCTATTTTGTTATTTATTATGAATCACATCCTATAGCAATTTTTGTCACTAGAAACATGATAATAATAATAACTATAATTAGATTTTTATATAGCACCTTACACAGCAAGTTTCAAGGTGCTGTGGACCAGATGTTACACATTCATGTGACTTTCAACGCCCAAGGATCACGTCATGTCCTGCTGCCCGAAAAATGGGCACTACATTCTTCTGTCTACAGCAGGGGATGTATGGACCAGTACACAGGGGTAACTCCCTACTCATCTCGAAAGATGTACTGGGTTATTTAGAGTGCACATAAGCTGTTTGTGTACACTGGGCCTACGGTTTATAGTCGTTATCCGAGAAGACTTGTTCCACCATCAGAACCGTGGTGCAAGCGGGCCTCGAACCCATGCTGTTGTTATTGCTTGGCTCAGGTTCCCCTGCCGTAACCGCTCGGCGATGCAACTTGCACAATGATAAAAACTACTTCTTGCTTTCTAAACCAAGTTTCATTACAAGGATTAGGGACTGTCAACAGGGGTGGATCCAGGATCGTGTGAACAAGAGGGTGCAAAATTCCCGGCCGGGTGGCCGTGTCCAGTATTTCAAATTTATCAAGAAAAAAGAAATGTTCTTTGCATGTATCTTAAGTTGTATGCAGTTTGCATGTAATCTATTATTGAGGGAACATTTATAAGCCAGGTTCAAAACCAAAACATTAGGATTGAAAGAAGATACAGTACATAAAAGAACGAATGTATGAACAATAAAAAAGTGTCTTACAGTTTTCACAAAGGTCACCGCTAAATCCTGGAGGACAGATACACGAACCATCAAACTGATCACATGATCCTTTGTTTCTACAACTGCAGGTCTGTTTACAGTCTGGTCCCCAGTAGCCAACAGGGCAGGTACTATTACACGTTACACCTGTTGAAAAAATTTAAAAAATGTAAAGTGAACAATTGTGTATCTGCTCTCCATTTGCTAGAACTCCTAGAACAGCATTGTATCTGATCACCTGGTAATTATCATAAACTACAGATAACCACAATAGACCGAATTAGCGATGGCCTGTGACGTCACGAAAACTTGCCTTCGTGGGTATAGAGAACGAAAACAAACCGTAAAGTCCTATCTCATAATGTAGGGCAAGTGCAAATGTTACCCAAAAATATCGTTGAAATACACATTGAATTTAGCAAGTATGACAGGGCTCGAATTTAACCAAGGCCATTTGCTGCCAGTGCCCTCTCATTTGGCCTCAGTGCCTTCAAAATTTCACCATCATCAAGGCCACTTTGGCCTTGGTGCCCCTTATTT
>JAOTQE010137095.1:0-11838 GCA_025631205.1 Nesometra sesokonis
AAATGTATAAAATTTGAAAACAGCGGTACTCTTTGATGTATCTTTCAATGAAAATAATCTATAATTGACCCCAAAAATAGGAAAATAGACACACAAATGGAGAAAAAAATCTCCTTTTTTTTTTTGCTCGTCGAAACCAAACCGGGAACCACGCCCACCCGGCGGACCCTCCAAGTTGGCGCCCCCACTTCAACTTCTTCTTTTTGTACCCCCCACTTTTCAATTCAAATCTACGCTGTTGCCAGGCATAGATGATTTCACTGATAATTTCTCGTTGCTAAGGTAGTAGGTTGTAGATCATATCCGCGTGGATGTCACTCAGGTTATTCTCTCCATTGTAGGTGCTGTTCTGCACTTGATATCACACGTCGCACATAGTTCTTCGATGGTTACTAGATTTAGAATATTCACAGAAGCAAAGGAAATACAGATTCATCCGCCTTATATTTTTAGGATCCACAAAAAATCAAATAATATTTTTATTTGGCATTTTTATTTATTTTGGAGCAATAAAATGACATAAACATAGCGGATCAGTATTATATTTATCTAATTTTAATACTAAATAGTAAAATTTAGAATATTTTAATTTTTTTGACAAAATATAATTTTGTAAGGAATGGGCCTTTAAATGAGAAAAAAAAACTCGGTCTCGTAACAAGATGGATTCTTACTAAGAATATCGATTATAGTATAATCGAATAAAATAAAATTGACGTATTTCTTGTAAAAAATATCCAAGAAAAATGCAATTCGCATTTCCTTGTTAGCTACCGTCCGACGAAAACTGTTCACCATTACAGTTCATCATAATTAATTCAGCAAAATTTATAGCCGCAATGTTTATAGCCTAACAATAATTCTATAGTATATACACTATTAGTGATGACATTATCTTACTCATCTTTAATAAACAAGTTGTAATGCGAGCCCGATTCAGTAGTTGAGAGTAAATGACTCACCCCAGACTATGTTTCAATTTGTCACGATTGGCGTATCATAGTAATAAATGAGTCACATAATATAATATTTCAATTTGGCACGGTTGGCGTACCATAGTAATAAAGGAGTTAATTCATGTAATGTTTCAATTTGGCACAATTGGCGTATCCTAGTATATAACAAGTGTACTTCATGTAATGTTTTAATTTGGCGTGATCGGCATGTCATATTAATATATAAATTACATTTCAACTTGCTTTAAGTTTAATTTTGATTACATTTTGTCTTTTTTAAAGTGTGCCGCAGTTATCACCGTGAATTCTAAGAGATAAAAAATTTGCGTGATCGGTGTACCATTATTTATTGAATGAAACTTCTTGTAATATCAGATTTGTTACAAATTTAGATATTATTCAAATGTTAGCAAGTCAGACAATGTATGCATTCATCACATGTGTTGCTGTGATCAGGGTTAAGAGGCTATTATTGCCGTTGTATCTATATCAATACGGTGGCCTAAGGCTAGTGCTATCCTTAAGGAAGCCGGGGTTAAGTTTAACAAATGTTGAATCAATCTTTATTATTGTAGAGTAAATCGACTGCTCTTCTTTTATCTCATTAGCTCAATATCAATCATACGCAATTATCCAGTTCACATTGCGTTAATCGAATACATTATATTACTCCGTTAATGATATTTATTTTTCATCCATCATTGTCTGTTTTAACCATACTTCGTTGAATACAGTAACGTTGTTACTACTTAAATGATTGAGCTTAAAAGACAATGAGCGACATACTGTAGATACTCTAATAAATAAATTGAATTGATTTTTTTCATTACTATTTATCATTTTTACATAATATTGTATGTAATACAAATTTACAATCATTAATTGAAAAGGAATAGGACTAACCACGGGCAAGTATGGCTTTACATAAATAAAGTAACATAGAAATGCCTTAAAATTAACATCATTATTGTTTTAATTTCATAGTAACGGCAATAATACATAATATTTAGGTCCTAACGTAGTTGCTAACAGAATTTTCAATAAGGTCGGGTGGAATTCTAGTATACTATTAATAATTTTAAAATTAGTTGATTCAGTAATATGATTTTCAACAATTACCTATAAGAATTAATTTTGTAATTTTGAAATTTATATTCGTTTCCCAAAAATCAGGAGATTTTTTTGAGTGACTTATGGAAGGTCTTGTGGAACTGTGGAAAACCCCAAAACCGTTTGAGGTCCGTGTTAAATAGGGCTGTCCACGGGGAGATGGGTTATATTTAGTGCAAGTTAAACGCAGAGGAGGTGAAAAATTTGTTTCTTTCCTTTTTTTATTGTTTATTTAATTTATTATTTCTTTTTATTTTTTTGCATGTCAAATTGAAACGAAAAAAATCGGGCCGCGAAATAGGGAGAAACTTGGACCAGAGGGCCGCTGGCAACCCCCATAGCTGGCGGGATCCTTGATCCGCCCTTGAAGTATGTAATTCTAAGATTCTTCATCATTGGAATGTTTTAGTTCGTTTGTAGTGATACTCCCGATTGTTTTGGCATCTTTTCTATATTATGTCCGTTTTTTCTTCTCTCTTCTCTTTACTTTTAAACGTTTGTTTTCGAGATTTTAACATCGAAATGGAATAGTTTTGTGCTGCAGATTAGTTATTAGGTTAACATAAGCAGGGAACAGTTAAATTAAAATTTAACTGTTCCCTGACATAAGTTTGTTGAAATGTTGCTTTTTTTGGTTTTTTTTTTCTATGGATGTGAAATTCCGAAATAAGATGAATGAATGTAAAAAATATACATCTAAACTCCTCAACTACCTACCTGAGCGGGAATAGACACCATACTCAGGTCACTTTTTTCTGCTACAATGTTTTGCAGACCGAAATATCCTTATGACGATTGTGGAAGGTTAGGAATAGGGGTTTCCATGCAACCTAGAGTTTCTTCCTCCTTTTGTTGCCTCTTAAAACCAAAATCTCCTTTCAGGGGTGGCCCAGAGTCGAAAAACAGACGAGGCGAAGTTTGGGGCCACGTACAATTTCAGGGACTGGAACCTTCTGTTGGAGGTAACTGCGTGAGTCCCCCTTAAAAAGCCAAATTTTGAAAATTTCAGACGAGGATCGCCTCGTCTGCCTCATGCTGGCTACGGCACTGGTGATTTCGGTTGAAAACAGAGAAGCTATCAATAGTAAGTCGCAAATTTGTTTTGTTTCTGACTCATAAGGGTCGATTCCCGTAAAATGTGACAGCAGGTAAGTAATCGTCAGTGGCGTATTGTGGGTGGGGGGGGGGGGGTGTAGTGGTTCTCAATCATCCCTTCAAAGATAGAACAAACCCTTTCCACCAAACGGAAACGAGCGCCCCACCCCCTCTATTTTTCATACGACGCTGAAAAAGGAAAGTAACGAAATAAGGCATTTTCATCAATTATATTTTGTCAATACCAGATTAAAATTTACCGCCTCCCCATCTAACTTTCTAAATTCTTGGAAGCGCTTGGTCGCACTCACAACCAAAACAGACAGGAGAATGGTCTCCGTTGACCCCAAATGAGCCATTAGTAAAACATGTATATTAATAACACATAGTAACAATGCATATTGTTCTCTTCTATTTAGATGTTTTGTTATCAGTGTTCGTCTGTGCACACTCACCGTTGTGTGGATTCGCCTCCTAGCCCATCCAGAGTTCCACCAGCTTGTAAGTAAACCGTTTTGTTTATCTTTAAAGACAGGGGCGTATCCAGGAATTATTATTATTACCTAACCAAAAAATTCTGCCGATTTTATTTTGATAATTAAAAAGGTTTGAACTGCGCATATGAATGAATATGGCCAACGCATATCAAAACTTCCAACCAATCAATCGCGAGTGTTTGTGTTGCATCTTTATAGGTTGCTTTGGCCTGATCTCACCATGGTAACGCACATGCGTAACTTAAACCATACAAGAGCTTATTTGAACATGGATATGATAATAGTTATCAAGAAATGCTCAACAGTTTTTTTTCCAGAACTACACACGGGGTGTATTGCAATATTGCTTTATTGATACTATACAACCCACCACAAACGAGGTGTCTAAATTGGTACCCTCTGTGAGAAGAATAGTAAAAATTGTAACCGCTCTCTCCCCCCCTCTCTCTCTCTCTCCTTTCACGAATCTAAATGGGCCCTGACTGTTTGTAATTTGTAATTAGGTAGTCGATCCGTTGGACCACACTAACCTACATTTTAAAGTAATTATATTTATATTCATTTCAACCATACTACAGTAGCTACAATTAATTATATTAAGCAACACCTATCCGTCATTGATGATCTCGACTAATGACGTTTAACACTAAACCGCTTATATTGATTTTTAATTATCACATTTTAATCATAAAGCCATCAATGATATAATAATAATAATAATAATAATGCAAAAACACTTCTAACGCGCCTATTAAAGTTAACCACCACCTTAACTTGCCACCGGCGCCAAGAGAGAAAGATATCGACATAACACCTGACGCTATAGGCCTACAGGTAATTATGTTGACTTCATCAATTTATCACCTTAAGTACCGGTAATTAATTATATTATTTATGCTTATTTACTCTTTGCCTCAACCAATGATTGTAATTATTTAATTCTCGTCAATATCCCAAATCTAAGTGAATTTTGTCACAATAATATATATTAATTAATCATATGAGTCCGCCTAGAGCTCTTCGTCGAAGCTAAAAATACCAAAAAAGCACAAGCTGTTACGCGCGCGTATAGAAAAGTGCGTAATGAGACGCATAAAGCGCGTGTGCACTAATTAACCAATAGGAGCATCCACAGTTTGTGTCTCTATGTTGTCTCGCTGTCGACATTTTCTATATTTCAGAAATTACTTTTCTTGCCGTATTTGTTAAGCTCTATACAGACAGGAACATAAGTAGTTACCAGTAGGCCTATATGAAGCATGTAGTTATGTAATGTTTCGGTGCAACAACCACCATCATCATCAGTGTAACAAATCTTGCATTAGTGCCTACAGGTCCAAAACCCACAAAAATAAAATACTTTAATAAATTTAAGTAAGTTACAGATATATAATATTTATACATGTATATTGCTCTGTCAAAGCAAATTTATCTTTTTTCTGATAGCACATGTCGGCGTTGCATGGCCAATGGCTAATTGAAATTATGAGATAGCTTCGTCACTCAGAATTATTATTATCATCATACAACACATTTTGTACGGTCATTATTAAAAATGTATGAAATTATTATTATAAACCTTGAATATTAATATTAATAAAATGTTTTTTTTCAATACCAGATTAAATCAATATTTATTATTAGCATAAATATAACTATATATGTTTTGCATATTCTGAATAATTGGAAACAACAACTTTTTAAATGTTGGCGTGTGGCAAGATTTTTGACTTTCTGAAAAAAATCTATAAACAGCTTTTCAAAAATGCCTGTCTGTCTGTCTGTCGGCCTTGTCACGCAAGTTTGTGACTATTTGCGTTTTGTTCTTTCTATATATAATTTCTGATATCCAGCACTGTATGGGTGTCCCTTTAAATATCTACGAAATATGAAACAATTAATAATCAACTGGTAATACATTAACATTAAAATTGAATTAAAATATCGTTATACATAGTACACATTTAAATGCTTATTTTCCTATTAAAACTGTATACAATATATCAGGCGTAGTCGGAGAAATTTCAAATTTGCATAGCAGATGATGTTAGTAGCATAAAAGCAAGCATGATACAGGACTTCGATTACTGATCTTGCTTGTATAGTTTTGGATCAGTAGCAACACTCTAATCTTCAATCCTAGCCGGGTTTTGTTGGCTAAATAAAAGTGATGGCGCGCAGTGCACTAACAGTTGGTGACACTGACCAGCTACTGTGTGCAGCTTTCCGCGTCTTATTGTCAGATCGACTTGTTGTAAAACTCATTTATATTGTCACACGTTAGTTGGCTGAGTGGGTAAACCATTTAACTTGTAGTCTGCAATTACAGGTTCAAGCCCCGTCGTGGACTATTTTTTTAAACACGTTTCTGCACTGTTCATTATTTCCTTCTAAAAATATGTTCTATTGTTGAGCGCTAGTTGGCCTACCGGGTAAAACGTTTGGCCTGTAATCTGAAATCACAGGTTAAAGTCCTGTATCTTTTCTACAAGTTTACAACTGTATAATATTTCCTTCCGACTGTTCCATTGTTGAGCCTTAGTTGGCCGACGGGTAAGACGTTTTACTTTTAACGTTAAATGAAATGTATGCACGCGTTCAATTGCTGTGCACGAGGACTGTTTTAAAACAATCACGCGCCTTCTTATTTTTCAAACCAGCACCAAAAAGATTAATTAATTAGTTTATTGATCAGACGGGTACTGCTAGAGCTCCATCTAATCGGAGCTAAAAGCATAAATTTTAAAAGAAAAACCAATTTCACAAGATGTTAGCCTACATGCTTTATATAATATAGTTTGATAGGATACTGGCTGATATTTATGAGATGTGACAAAATATTCTAAGAGTCAAATACAAGTACAATATTTTACAATGGCAAACGAGAACACCGATAAACTATTTATCGGATAGCTAAAAATTGTATAAATTATAATTGAATATGAGTATTGGATTTCGGCGGCCGTTGCCAGCATCTGAAATTTTCTGAAAAGTTTTGCTTTTTAAGGGTGACTCGCCCACTGACCTCCAACAGAGGGTTCAGTCCCTGGAATCCTACGTGGTCCCCAGACTTCGCCTCGTCTGTTTTTTTTTTAACTCTGGCTACGGCCCTGCTAAACAGCAAATCTTGTATCTGACGCTCTTTATTTTTTTTTCAATAAGAACAATAGGCTCAAACGAGCCACAAAGTACCATCCCGGCACACAGTTTCGATCTTCACTGTACATTTTTTATTTTTAACCGAGACATTTAATGCACCGTAATAGGCTACTACCAAGCAATTCGCATTTAATGTGTAGATCCTATACGCAGATTACTTTAAATTTTACCGAATAATTGTGTTTTTAAAAAAATATATACATAATCTGTTTAAGTGCTACTGCGTTAGCATGTACTGTACTGCACTTTGGTGTAGATATAACAAAAGCACTTTAAGATCACTAAAAGTTTGTTACAATAATGATCTTCGTATGTTACTGCGGCACCGAGATACTGTAGTGCGAGCTTCATGTTTGTCTCTAATGGCGTGCCATCATTTGATGAATATTTTAGAAATTCAATTCACAGTTTTAAGAAACGTGTGGATATTAGTTCCAACTCCATTATTTTGGCTATAAAAAGTATTCCCTTTGCAAATCTATAATGTTCCATCATTGGAATAGTGTAATTCATTAGTAGTAATAGTCTTGGCGGTTCTGGCATCTTTTCTGTTGTACCTTGTCTCCACATTTCATTACGTTTCCTATTCAGAATTATTAGCCCCGTTACCAAGTGTCAGAAATACCGGGTTGGTGTCCGGCGGGGGATAGTTTTGTACCGTGGATTTGTTGTTAGGTTTACGTAAGTTTGTTAATATTGTTCATCGCTTTGTTTGCTATGGATGTGAAATTCCGAAATAAAAGATAAATGAATGAATAAAGGTCAGATAATGAATATGATATATTGAGACATTGGGGGGAATATACGATGAAAGAACGCCTGTTCGTTTCAGTTAGCACAAAACGCATTAACCATCTCTAAGGCGAAGGTTTCTTTTCACGAATCATTAATAATACAATTATTGAATTATCTATTCGCTAAGTCCATTCTAATGTAATTACATTGAAGAGGTTCTGTCTCGTTCCCTTGAAAAATTCATCTGTTCGGTGGACGAGTTGATAACTAAATCGAATAAACCGCATAATATGCTTTTATTTAATTTGCTCACGTGAAATTAATTTAGAAAATGAATAAAAATATTTCCCTGTAACGTGATTTCCTACGCATAGGATGTTTGTTTATTTTATTGTACGGTTCGTGACTGAAATGTGTGAGGTACAAATAGGCCTAAAGCAATTTACACAATGGAGGATCTTAGACCCTGAGTTAGGAGCAAGAGATCGAGTTTGTGGGGTGGCTTATGATTGTTCGCTAATTTAAATATACACGATATGATATTTTAAATAGGCCTTAGCATAAGAGTAATAATAAAAGAAAACGGATGTTAATTACATTAACATGGTATCTGTATTTACTACAATTGCTGTCTATTCACATTTTCATTCATAGTCAGGGTGTTTTTTGGCGGGGTGGGGCCTAAGCCTGTTAAACTGATGATCTCATTCCTCCCATCTCTTCTAAATCCAACACTGATATATGTAACTGTCATCAGAATTTTGTACCTACAATTTTATCACACCAATGTCGTCGATTTGAACAAGGCACGCCAAGCCTTTAAATCATACCTGGTTTAGAAACAATGGCGTAGTTCTCATCCTGTAACTAGTGAGAAGCTGTCGTTGGGTGCGACACGAAATAAAGAAACAGTGGACATCAGGGGCGCATTTATGAGGCGGGGGTGGTGATGGAGCATCCGAGGCGAACCCCTCCACATAAAATCGTCAACATTATGTGTGCGCCCCCTACTATTGACCCCAAAAATTTAAATTCAAAATAAACCCTATAAAAGCGCATAAATAGCCTCCCTCCTTCCATCTGGATATTGGATCCGCCTATGAACATTGGCATCAACACTTTGCACAGCGAACTTTCTAATATTTATGATATTTGATTTAGAAACCATTGTTCTCATCTTGCGTAGGTGGTGGTCAATAAATTTTGGATGTTCCAAGAAATAATCACCTTACGGCACGTTATGCAGTCTTTGGGTTTAATTCTACCATTGACCAGAAGCCTAAACCTCGTAGCACCTCCTAACATCAGGCGACTCTTTTTACAATTGACCAACAGACCCACAATTACTCCTTAACATCGCAACACCTGCCTAACATCATGCGACCCTTTCTATTAATCAGGCGACCCTTTCTATTAATTGCAGCGGACCAACAACCCCTTCTTAAACATCGTAACACCTACACAACCAGGCGATCCTTGGTTTAATTCTGTAATTGACCGACAAACGTAGGCAGATGCAGACTTTTGGAAAGGGGGAGGGAAGGCGCGGAAGAAGGGGGTCGGCAGAAAGTCGTCGAAGTTTTAGGGGGTCTGGGGCATGCTCCTCCGGGAAATTTTGGTCTTTAAATGTGCGGAGATGGCCTCATGGGTGTGTTAGGAATCCATTCTTGTCTTCTGTTATATGTGGCAGAGCCAAACCAAATGAGACATAAGTCGCAAATGCTAGTTTTCCAAAATAGGCAGAAATTTAAAAATGGTCTATTTTTTCAAATTTTATTTTATTTCAAAAATATACAGTTCATGCATTCAACTTTTATACTACCTTACAATTTGTTTAGATATATGATCAAAAATGGTTTTAAAATGCAAGTTAAAATGCTCTTGCTTATGTAATATATACAGATAAACAATTTTTAAATGCAGTTTTCTCAAAACTTACATTTTGAATGTTCGAACTTCGATTGTTCATAACTTCGCAAGGAAACATCGTATGAACCTGATTTTTTTTGCATGTTAAAGATAATAATATGCAGTTTTACAATCTATAAAAAACCCAATTTCAATTTTCCGACTTATGTCTCATTTGGCTTGGCTCTGCCACATATGTTTTATAGACAATAAAGATGATGACTATGTTTATTTAGGCATTCTTTGTAAACGAAGTCTGAGCTTAGACAACATGAATTAGTTTCTTTTGTGAGTTCCCTGTTACATATTACAATTTGAAAAAAAATATCAATAAAGATACATTAGCTTAGAATCGTTTTTTGTTTTAGTATTTTGCACTTATTTCGTAAACATTAAGATGTCAGCCATTAAATTATATGTACTATTTAAATATCCTTATTCTACGTTGAAGCTGATATGTCATACAGAATTAACACTTGAGCTAATGTTACCTTTATGTTAGTTTGTCATTTTTAATGTAAATCATAATTTATTCTAACATTTTAACCCTTTATTTAGTCTCTGAAGAAAGTAAAGCAGTTAATAAAACATGCCATTTTCTACAATACAGAATTGTAGTCCTAGATTAATAAAAATAGGGTTTACAGTTTACATTGACATCTTTTAATTGACTGGGCCACGAAATTGTTATACTGCATATTTGTCTTCATTTTAAATTTACACCTAATACAGAAACTCATGGTTCATTGGTTTTTATGTGATATTTTTTTATTGTCATATATTAACGTTATATTACCTACAAACAGTATCGAGATCAGCGATTGGTTAACTCTCAAAAAGTTCTTTGTTCTTGCATCGGACTTTTTGTAAAAAGTCGAAAACACCGAAGCAATTTGGGAATCAGTAAATCGCGTATATAAATTATTATTACGAAGAACATCATCAATTTTCCCAACTTTATTTACGAATTAATTCGTAATAATCAAATACAATTTTTCATCCATTGTGGCCGACATGTTTCATTGAATAGAGTTCCCAGGGGTGCCATAAATAATTACTTTTCGATTGATATTGAAAATGAATCCACGAAAGCTAATGAAATTACATAATTTTTATCCTTGAATTTCATTTATTCATATTTCAACACTCAACGCCCGCCGCACTTATTTCTGCGATTCGTTGCCATTATTAGAAAAGAATTATACGAAGTAATCTTTTTAATTTGGCGGAAGATTATCATGGCTGTGCTTCGGTCTGTTGGTATGCAGTTTATAACGATTTCTAAATTTAAACCAATAATAGGCCTAATCAATTTATTGCATGGGACCGCGTTATTTATAACTGTATGTCCAGGCCTATATATTATATATCCTAGCATAGAATAATGTTCAGGTTATAACATTTATAAAAGTGGTCATGTATCGAGGTGTTTAATGATAGCCTAAATCTGGAGGTCTCCTCTATGGTCTTTCCCACAACTTAAAAGTTCCACTCCCTAAGCCCATGAGACTTGGTTTAGAAATCATGACATTCCCTGTAAGCGGGGTGTAACCAGGTTAACTGTTTCCCTGGTGTAACTCACTGTTGGATGTGGTATGGTTTAACATGACTGCTTTCCAATCCCGAGGTGCTGGGTTCAAACCTAGAACACTTTCTTTTCCACGATTTACAACGCCACTCTCTAAGCCTCGTGATGATTGGTTAAACCATGGTGTGATTCTCATAAAAAAGGCGGAAAAATGAACGTAAAATGCAATAAATTAAAATTTAAAAAATTTGAAAAATAAAACAAGGTTTAGCATTCAGATTTCAGAAGTTGGTAATCCTGATTACAGTATACAAGGCCAATACCTAGATTCAATGAAGATTTTCTTATTCCACTCGTTCTGAATTCGCTATGCTTTTTACTCTCTTTCCCTCATTCCATAACCTTTTTCTTTTCTTTGTGTCCTGCTCTGTCCGTCGTCTTCTTTCAGATTTACTTTATACAAGATCTATTTTAGTTCTTATTATTAAGCCAAAATATATATCCATTAGTATTACTTTATTTTATAAATACAATATATTTTCTTTATAATGTAAGTGAATAAAAGTATATATCTTCGTATAACTAACAAGTGAGATGTGGTACTGCACCATTACAAAATTGCCACATCTTAAAAGGACGATAAAAACCTCAATTGTTTCTGTCACTTTATTTTGTGGGGTAACCCACTATTTATTCCTCTTATTGTTTTTACACGTTATATACAAAAATAAAGTAAAGATGTGGAAGCAGTTGGCGCAACAGGTGACGTTTCAGGCTTCCAATCACGAGGTCGGTGGTTCGAGATTCACTCAGTCAGCTGTTTGTGTTCCTAGGCAAGACACTTTATCCA
>JAOTQE010137117.1:0-11835 GCA_025631205.1 Nesometra sesokonis
ACCCGCCCGCGTCCGCGTCCGCCTCGTGGAAATGGCTCCATTGAAAATAACGATGAGCGATTTTTTTTTTGCCCGCACCCGCGCCCGCACCCGCGTCCGCGTCCGCCTCGTGGAAACACAGCTTAAATCTGCATTCACGAGAATTACGGTCGCTTGGCGGAGGATGCCTTCATCGAGTGCTTCAATTTTGAAATTAACTTGATCATAGTAAAGTAACATCAGGGGTGAAAATAAATGGTTTAATCAGTTAATCACCTACAGTAGGTTTCCGATACTGAAAAAAGCAGGCTGCAAGCTATGACATTAATAAAGGCCTATATTTCTTCAATATAAGCAAGTTAAAAAAAAATTAAAAAATCATTTTTAGGTGACAATATAATGTTTTGTACCTTAGGCCTATAAAAATCAATATCAATATCCCGCTACAATTAATTAAATATTTGTATGGTGCACCATAATCGACAGTGTCTGTTCAAATAAAAGTGAATTCTAAAATCGTGCCCCATTTTTAAAACACAGCTCTGTTGCATTTCAGTTTCTCAAAACACGACAGGTCTAAACCATGTAAGGCCTTAACACTGGTACAAAGCCTCATTTTAACAATTGTCTAATTTTGAGTCATACACAATTTTTCTCTATAATAAAATTAAATAGGACCATTTCATCAAATCTAGAAACCAAATGAGTCTCACAAGACAACGAAATTAGGTCTTGTCTTGTGGTAACTTTATTTCATCAGTTAAAAAAAGACATTACAGTAGAATATAAAGCAAGTATAAAGCAAAGCAAATATACATAGATGAGATTATATTAATGTATAATAATGAACTGTTGAAGAATCCAAATTAAAAGGTAAATAAACCTTGTCTCATGAGGATCCTTTTAACTAAGTTAAGTTATTTACAATAAATTAATAAATACATTTACAATAATAACTAAATAATAAATAAATAAATAATAAAAGATAAAATACATTAGGCCCTTTACAAAACAAAATCTACAGATCAAGTGAACTTCTCATCAAGGCAACGACAAGAGATCTTATGGTAGATAACTCTTTTATTTTGCTTTACACTCGTCTACTGGTTCGGTGTTGTCTATAGGATTAAAATTGCTCAGTAATCTCCCTCGTCTTATCAATTAATCTAAGCTAAATTTCCCCATTCATATGCAAAAAGAAGGTGTAGAAATTGGATTAGGGGAACAATGAGATGTTACAATAATAAAAGGACGAACTCGTAAAATTGGGTAGTCATGCCTACACAAGATCTAATACGACTAGGACTACACCATGGTTCTCGCCTCCACATAATTAAATCAAGGAATAATAAATTCGACTTTAACTCGGGAACTCTAAATGTTAGGCCACGTTAATAAGTCAACCTTTTTATTTACACACGCATGTTTGTAAATTTGAAAGTTCGTAAATGAAGAACGTTCATGGAAACTGGTCAAATAATGGCTGCAAAACTTACTTGTTTTGTTTGTTTTTATTTAGCCTAATCATGTTTAATGATCTAGGAGGAAAATGTGTAAAACAAAGAAATATCATTGATAAAATATATCGGATAATTCCCATAGTTGGACACTATAGCCTATGACGTCATTGACTTAATAGTGTTTCTTAAAATAAACGGTTTGTAAATGAGAATTTTGTAAATGAGAATATCGACTTGTAGTCCTATTCCAAATCAAATACCGAAACGCAAAGATATACGACGGGTTTCGGAACTTAAATACCAGTTTTCATTTAACCAGGGTCCAGGGAGCTGACCTAGTTTGTCCTTATTATATATCATATACTTATGTCAAACTTTAGCCTATTCCCACGCCGTATGTACTACACATCATGAACACATACAATAAAATCACCCAAGCATTTTATTCCCGAACAAGTAAAAGAAGGAAGTATTACTAGACTAACAACGAAGTCGCCGATTTAATTTTAACAGGATGGCGTTGTTAGAATTGTTGTTGCTTTCAGTTAATTTTCAAACTGTAATTTTACTTATCATCGTATCCTTATTAGCATCACGGTTTCTTAAATTTAGTAACATGCCACCCGGTCCTCGTGGCTGGCCGATTGTCGGATCCTTGCCACATATCGACAGTGATCCGTATTTGACGTTTGACAAGTGGTCCAAGAAATATGGCGATATCTTCACCGTGCAACTAGGCTGGAATAACAGTGTAGTTTTGAATAGTGTTGATGTCCTGAATAGGGCATTGAAAGACCAAGGAGACAAGTTTACAGATAGACCCAGTCTACCAATAGTAGAATTAGGGTTTAGCATACCAGGTAGGTCTATGTAGTTGCTATTTATAAATTCAAACAAGAAAATTAATTAGTCTGACATTGTTTCAAATGCACCACGTAATGATGATGATGATGATGATGATTATGATGATGATGATGATGATGATGACGACGATGATGACGATGATGACGATGACGATGATGATGATAACGATAGTGGTGGTGATGATTATAATGATGATGCGAAGACGACGCATGGTAATGATGATGACGACGACGACGATGATGATGATGATTATGATGAAGATATGACGACCTCGACGCCGACGACGACGATGATGACGGTGACGATGACGATGACGATGATGGTGATGACGATGACGACGACGATGATGATGATGGATGATGATGATGATGATAATGATGATGATGATGATGATGAAAATGTCGAAAATAATGAAAGAAATTACATCTCTAGCAAATGTCGTGATGATGATGATGATGATGATGATGATGATATGGTAGCCTACGCTGTTTACCACGTTTTTGTCTTTTGCTTTGTTTTTGTTTTGTATTTTGTTTGGTTAATAGCATCAATTACAAATTTTTATCTCTATGGTAATTCCGAAGCAAATTGCCTTATTCGGATTCGTTGTGAAGAAGCTTCTTCTGTGTTAATTGCTATTCTTAGGAAGAAAGATATAACTACAGCTGGTGTTAAGCGCTTATTAACGTCTTTGAAAAGGAGATAGGCCTATCATGTAGGCCTATGTCTGTTCGGTCACGTACGAATGTTCGTCTTGTAATCAAATAAAATAAACAAACAGGCAGTAAAACTCTAAACTTTATACACCCACTAAATATCGAAAGGATTTCCTTTATCTGTAATAATATGAAAATGACTGTTTGCAGGCATTGCCTAATGAAGGCCTATATCACCCTTTGGAGCTAACACAAATACTGTAGTAGGTCTAGTATCGGAAGCGATGCATACTTGATTACCGACATTTTCAGGCACACCTAAGATTTTGAAATAACTCACCACATTACTTTGTATTTCATTTAAAATCTGCAAACGTTATATAATAAGAATCGGTCTGACTGTCGAATTTGCACATTTTTTATAATGGAAATCTATTAAAAATACAGACAAACGGATTGATATCAATGAGGGATTTAAGGGATGGGGCTTAACAGGCTTAAACGCCACTAAAATTGACCAGAATAATAGTTTTGTGAGGGTTTAATGACAATGGACTAATCAGAAGCACAAGAACAGCCGCTGTATACCGACATATAGACCCCTAGACTTGTTATTGCGTTGGTGTTTTTTCCCTTTTTTTTGTTTGTCAATACTAAAATCGGGATGTAAGCCCCCAAATCACAATCGTGGACCTGTCCCTGGATATTGCATATCGTTCATGTCACTATGAAGAGGCATATTGAATGGTGGCCTCTAGCCATATTGAAAAAAAAAAACAATCAGTAGGCCTAAGCCTTACAGTACTATTATATTGCGTATTGACGTTGAATAGTCTTAAAGGGCAACTCCGGGATTAAAATTTCCATGGATAACAATTAGTTGTAACCTAACTGACAAAATTTCACAACATTTGGACAACGAGATTATGCCCAATTACATGTTGAAAAGTGACTCCCAAATCAAAATTGGTCTACTACTCAAATTACACTGTGTTAAAGAATAGGAAAATTGGAAATTTTGAAAGGGTTGTGCTTGAAAATCAAAATCACTTCAGAAATATAACTCACATAAATGGAAAGATCAGTCAAATTCACATTAGAACAGGTAATGTGACTTTTGATACGGTTTTCAAACACAAACCTTTCAAAATCTGTAATTTTCCTATTCTTTAGTATTATGAGTAGCAGACCTACTTTCTAAATTAATGCCTACTTTGGAAAGTGTTTTCCTCCATGATATCATTGTCCAAATGTGAAATTTTGTCAGTAAGGTAACTGTTGGTGTATCCATAGAAATTTTATTCCCGGAGTTCCCCCTTAATTTCACTCTGACTATAACAACTAGGATTCTATCTTCCCAAACTATTGATTGGTTCCGTGTCCAATTATCGAATTTAGGTTATTTTTATTTTTGTTTTTTTATAGGAAGTATTGCTTTTGATAATGGCCATAGCTGGAACGAAAGACGTCGTTGGTGTTACGGTGTTTTACGCAATTTTTGTCTCGGAACAAAATACTTAGGTAACAGAGTAAATTTAGAAAACATACTAAACGTTGAAGCGGGTTACCTATGTCAGGAAATAGACAATTACGGAGATTCATTTGATCCATTTCATTTCATCAATAACGCTGTATCAAATATCGTTTGTGCCGTTAGCTTTGGCGATAGATTCGAATACACCGATCCGAAGTTTAAGGAGCTGATAAACGGAATAAGATTTTTGTTTAAAGAAACCACTTTTGTTGCCCCGGCAAACATAGTTCCCGTGTTGTTCCACACACCACTGTACAGTGAGTTTCGTCAAGTGACGTCATCGATGAAAGATTTTATTGACGACATTATTCGCCAACATCAAGAGACATTCGACTCTGCTGACATCCGGGACATCATTGATGCATACATCGTGGAAACTCACAAGGATGGGGTAGATCCCAAAGTGTTTTCTACAGATTTATTATGGCGAACCATATTTGATCTGTTCAATGCTGGAACCGATACTTCCAGTTCAACGATTATGTGGATAATTGTTTATCTCCTAAACCACCCAGAGGTTCAGAAAAAGGTAAATTTTCAACAAATCACTAGTTCATATAAAATAAAATATAAAAAAAATATATTTAAAAAAATATATAAATATATGTTACATTTAGGTTCAGTATGTTAACCATGTCAGTAGCCGAAACCAAGACAAAACTTGGAGTACTCGATGCGCGAGACAAACTCCGCCACCAGTACTGGGCCATGTTTTCTCCCATTTTGAGCTGACAAGCCAAAAAAAAAAAGATAAAAAAACCTCAACTGATCATTTTTGGGCCGTTTCTTCGTAAATTACCACTGTTCTGTGGGCCGTTTTTAATGTATCTCACTCTATATTGTCTAATGCGTGAGAAAGACTATAGAAATGACTGTTTTTTAGTGAGAATTTTGCTAATGCGTGAGAAAAATTATTTATGGTTGAGACGTCAAAAATGGGCTCCAATGCGTGAGACTCACGAATAATGCGTGAGAGTTGGCAGGTATAAATCATCCTCGCGAATGTAGCTTTAACCGTTTACACACTGTCCTTGTTTTTGCTGATTTTTACGAGTTTATACAAGGCTACTGTACGACGTATATTGGTTATTTTGAATAAGGAACAATTGCAAGAACAGAGGTGTGTAGAAACAAGGAGCCACTCCTTGGTGGAAATAACAGTATAGGTGAACGCGATCTGGCTAATTAAAAGTTCAGTTTATGAACAATTAATGTAGCGTGAACTCCCAATTCAGAGAATACACCGTTCGTACTATAGTTAAAGTACTAGGTTCACCCCACTGTGTTGTCACATGCCTCAATTATGTTCTGCCTCTGGTGGTAGAAAATTTGGAAACATCTGAACAAAAAACTCACCAAATTTACTGGGTTTTTAGAAGTCACCATGCCTAAGGGCATATCAAGTGATAATGAGACCATTTCAAAACATCCAATAAAATCATAATTTGACCTCACCAATGATCACAAAGGTATGTAAGTACTACTTTATAATTATTGTTTTTACTGGGTTTTTAAAATCAAAGGCTATAATAAAAAATCCTGGGTTTTTTTTATTTTAAGTACGAACACAGTCCATGTTTTTTTCGGAAGACCACAGGCGCATGCGACCACAGATCTTTATCAAAACTTAATAAATCGTTTCTTGGGTTATTTTCAAACTGAAAATTTCGTCAGAATCTGTCTATTACATTTTAAGTTATTCTGCAAACAGACAAACACTCAAACACATACACACCCAAACATACAAAAACACGCACCAACATGACTAAAAACCACCTCGCCAACTTCGTTGGCGGAAGTAATAATGTCTACTTATATTTTATTGTGTCTACTTCCGTCAATCTCGGAAGTGTAATGTTAACGTGACAAAGTTCGTGAATGGTGACCTTTTCGGAATGAGCTCCGACGAAGGCCTACTAAACCTTCTGAGTTTTTTTAAGCAATGTGACCAAATGCACCACGAGATAACTACCAAGAAACTATTTTGTTTGGGGATTTTAGTTGGCGACAAACTGAACTTCTTTACGCAAACTAATAAAATTACCTGTCCCGCAACCTTGACCTTTGAATGCGTTTCCGTAACATTGACCTTTGACCCCGTGACCCATCATCGGCAATTCTGGTCTGAACTTACATGCTTCCACCAAGTTTGGCCAAGATGGGACCAAAGAGTAGCTAAAAACAGTTATTTGACATTTTACACCAATTACATTGACCTTTTCAAAAATGAAAACATCAATGCCAGCATGGCTTCGTCTGAAATTCTCCAACAGAGGGTTCCAGTCCCTGAAATCATACGTGACACCCAGATTTTGCCTCGCCTCGTCTGTTTTTCAACTCTGGCTACGGCCCTGATTATAGTATAATAAGGAGAGATCACCTAAGTTTTATGAGACCTAATGCGCTTGCGGGGGATTTGATTATCGTTGTTGATTCCCGGACGTGCATTGGCCGAAAATCAGTCCTGTTGACGACCAATTACATTTGAGGTCGTCGCTTTTAGTCCATGCATTATATAAAACTTAGATTGATTCCTGCAGTCTGATTGGGCGATCGTTAATGATCATTTTGCCCATTTCATGGTGACGTCATGAATCGTGCAATTTTGGATCTATACGTTTTGCTACGCCTCGTTGAATGGATCATTTCATCTTTCACCTCGTGAAAAGTTTTGTCCATCGCATTTATTAATTGTATACTATATATTATGAACGTTGATCAGTTTTCTTTTGGTATTTTTTCACAAGGTGCAGCAGGAAGTAGATGACGTCCTAGGCCAGGAAAAGTCACCGTCGTGGGGGGATCGCCAGTCAATGCCTTACCTACAGGCTCTGATTCTGGAGGTACAGCGCCTTAGTAACGTCGTACCGATGAGCCTACGATCTACAATAGACGAAGTTGAAATCAATGGATACAAGATACCAACAGGAACTCCAGTGTTTGTCAATATCTGGAGTGCACACCATCAATCTGATTATTGGGAAAGACCATCAAATTTTGAACCGGAACGCTTCTTATCAGATGATCTTAAAACGATTAAGAACTATGATGCTTTTATGCCGTTTGGGTTAGGTATGTATTACGGTAATGAATCACAATAAACATTACTGATATGAAAATAAAATGAACCGATAGTTCATAAAAACAACGTCTTGTTAAATGTCATTAATGGCAACATCATATGCCTACATGTACTTCAAGTCAACTCATCGTCGTCGTCACCAACACCGCCGTCATCTTCAATCATCAATGATTCACCATCATCGTTGTGGTCTCACCTGCGTCATAATCATCTCATGATGATGATGGTGATGATGATGATGATGATGATGGTGATGATGATAATGAATATGACCATCATCATCATCATCATTATCATCATCATCATCATTATCATCATCGTCGTCGTCGTCGTCGTCATCATCATTATCATCATTCACCATCATCATCCTCGACATCATAATCTTGATCAAGATCCTCATCTCTATGACCATCATCGTCCTCATCATCATCATCATCATCATCATCATCATCACCATCATCATCGTCAATTAGTTTATGTTGACTGTGTAATCTGCTATCATTTGAAAGCTGGGGAGTTCCCTGTTCCATGGTAGAATCGTATGAATTTCTTTTGGTGACAGCGGCGGCCAAAATCCTAATTATATTTTTTTATTAAAACCAAAAACGATTTTCCCAAAATATTATGCGCAACTGCTCATTTTAAAAACTTTAATATATATTTTTATTTTGTTTTATCCAGGTCGAAGGTCGTGTGTTGGTTATTTAATGGCAAGAATGCAACTGTTTCTATTCATGGCCAACCTGTTACAGCGGTTTACATTTAAGGTTCCTGAAGGAAACAACATTCCTTCGGTTAATGACTATTTACCCGGGCTAACTCGCTGCCCTAAGCCGTTTAAAGTGTGCGCCATAAAACGTTAAAACCAAACGACATGATATTTGGATTGGAATAAATTGTTGTATGTTATTACTGTTAGATAAAACGAAGTTTTAGCGGGAAGAAATGAATTTGAGCTGCGTGTGTATTTTCCCCTTTTTATCTTTGAGCAAGGATAACTGACTTAACTGTCAGTGGGAGGGTGTAGAATTTGCCTTTGAGAGTCTCTACAAGCTAAAAATTTCCGTCTAAAACACGATTCATGCCCTTCTTATTGGGGTGTTGACGTACTGTCGGCTGAATTCTGGCGCCGCCACTGCTGTTTCGATCTAGCGGTGCTATGCTGTTAAGCTCATGTCTAGGCCTATTCGTTAATATTATTAAATCCGCCTTTTATGGAAATAAATTTAAATTTTTAACACCGATTCTGATTGCCATTTCTAAAATACTGGGCGAAAATGTAAAAATGAGAAGGGTCAAGCTACTGATGTCTTATAACGTCATGCGACAGTTAAAACGCACGCCTGCAATTCTGATAATGGAAAAAAAGTAACCAAAAACTAAAATATCAATACATTTAATTATTACAGTAAGTTACTGTAACTGATAATCTGATTTGAAGATACAATAGTGTAAGTTTAAACTGTTGACAAAACAAGTCAAATTGACTGACCTTACTGACAGTTTCAGCCACTTTCACAAACGGTGGCCATCTTCAGTGTGGAGGATCTTTTGTTAAACAATCCGCTCCTGGTTGGTGGCTATCGCCTAACAACAGAGTCGTATACGTGATTTAGTAAGTGAACCCCTTCGTCTCTGTTCATGATCTTGGCCTCAGCTCATGGTCTCTAAATCAGCTACATAAGATGTCCATTACTTGAAAACAATAAATTTAAGAGGCATACTGTGTAGCATGAAAACGATTAATATCACAAAATCACAAGTAAAAATGTATGTATTGTAACTCTGCTCACTGCAGGAGGATATATCAGTTACACCTCCTTTGATATACCATATTCAAACAATACAGATAATTTCACACGTTTTTCAAAGCTCTTGCAATCCATGGAGTAAACGATTTTCTTTGGCTGATGGTTCATCATATTGCGTTAGGTTTTCCATGAGAAGCATTCATTTTTTGCACAAACTAAGCGAACTAATACCGTACTTACTATTAAAAAGGGCGGATCTAAGATTCTGCTAAAGTAGAGGAGTGCAGACAAGCAAACAAAGTGTATTATCCTTGTAAAGTGTTATTGTGTGTTATTTTAACTTTTGGTGCCAATTTAAAGGGTATACATAATATAAAGGAGGAGCTACAACTTTACTTTACGATATTGTGGGGAAGCGGGATGGGACCGGGCGGGTGCTCCCCTAAATAAATGATCCAATTTATTTAGAAGGAAGGAAGTTTCCCAAAAGTATCTGATGCCATCTCATTGTACTAGGCCTAAGTATTTGTACATTTGACACTATAATTATTATAGACATGATGCATTTTTTGTAAATACTCAATCAAGGAATTGAAAGTTTTGCGCATTTTTTGTGCATTGTTTTCACTCAGATATTCGCATTCTAAATGAAATAACAAGTAAGACTGTACGAATGATCAGAAACAATAATTTTGAATTTGATAAGATTGTTAAAAGTCCACTTATCCATGACTCAGTCTGTAAAAATTATTCGTAAAATATTTTTATATTTTGTTATATTCACCTTTTATACAATTACACCAAGTTTTTTTTTAATGAAACTAAATTTTATGTAAATTTAAATAACCGTGATAGTATTATGTTTTTACACTAAATTTATGCAACATAATCATTGTAAAATAAATGTAATAAATATCCAATCGATCTTGCTTTTTATTCAATACAGCTGTAGCATATAATGGTACATATTGATAATTCAGGAGCTAATCAAGCTGAGCTGGATGGAGAGACCCGATGTCGGATAGAGGGAACCCGATGCCAAATCTCTAGTATACAAATATATACTGAGATGAAAAGTTCTGGTTAAAACTATGGGTCCCAAAGTGACTGCAAAAGTACTATTTGCTGAGGGGCGCAGGCCCCGAAGCAAATAGTAGGCCTACTTTTGCAGTCACGGAGGGACCCATAGTTTTAATCCAGAGCCTTTCATCTTAGTATATATTTATTTTATATACTGGATTCATACATTCTTGTTCAAATAGATTTCCTAAAGCCTGTTTTCTTGTCGATCGTTCTTCCAAAATCGCCGATTTGAAACGGCGTTTTCAATCGTTATAAAAATCACACCGGACCGCTGTATTTCTGCTATTTACTATCTGTGCGTAACGAATATCTTTGTAACGAATTAAAATCGCAATAAAACAAATTTAAAGAACTTTTCAACTGCAGCAATTTTTTATATTAGCTAGATAATTGTATATCGTATGTTCTGAAATAACTTACAACTCCCAAAAATGTAATAAATAAACAAATTGTGTGACTAATTGCTAGGTCCAAAACATGTAAATCATCGCCGCGAGCAATGTTGCCTCGCGAGCACCCAAATCGCAACGGTATTCAGCGCCGAGTCACATGAGATAGCGCCATCTGGTGTTGAAATTGGGACAGAGTCTGTAAATAGTATTTTAGTATTTACGGATCTGTAAATAGTACTTTGGTGGTTGGATTATGTTTGCTTATGTGACACGCTTTTAACCAATCAGTGAACAAGGATAAATCAATCCAGTAATTTGTTCTAGTGTCAGGGTCATCCATAAGCCAATTTTTATACAAGATGCCTTTCCTAGGTATCTGAGAGGCAATTAGGCCTATCACAGATAATTTATTGCAAACAATGATTTTGTAAATTTCAAATAATATTCGTCCAAAGGGGTGGCCTGGGTTGCCCCCACCCCCTCGATCCGCGCCTATAATTTATCATCGTAATCATAATAGTCATCATCATCAACAGCAGCAAGCAAAGTTTTTCCAAAGACTTTCTAAAGTAGATAGAAGGCGTCACTGTGCTGTTGGGGACATCACCAACATGCATAAAATCACTCATCAATCAATCAAGTATTTCGAATCTGCTGTTGATGAAAACACTGACAAAAATCACATATTTTGAAACATTCATTAACCTTTTCGCTGCATAGACCTGGTACTACCAGGCCCAAAATAAATGCCGTTGAATAGCGTGGCCCCGGTACTACCAGTTCCAGAATAAATCATTGTATTTGTCATGGGGTCTTACTACGTGAATGCATTCATATAAAAGGTTATGTAATGGGGCGCCCTCTATTGGATTTTTATAGAAAGTCATGACAAGAATTTATTGGACGGCTGATGGGCACTGAATCCACAATAGAAAGCGTATCCAGTGGTTTTCGGAACAAATAGTTCCTTGCTAGCTGGATAAGGGGATATCTGTGTATGTATAGATTTTGTGTTAGAGTGAGAGGGAGGGGGT
>JAOTQE010137139.1:0-11501 GCA_025631205.1 Nesometra sesokonis
TCGCCTTATGACGTAATTTATTGGCCCAATAATTGGTTAGTGTCTACCGTGCGAATTAGCTCTTATTCGCACGTCAATGTGCGAACAGTCACTCCGTATTATATAATCCATTTCTTTTTGTTTTATTATTTTGCTATATTTACAATTGACCAGACATGGATGGTAACCATGAGTCTGATTTAAAGTTGGAATAAAATTAACCATAACTTTTATACCAAATAAATCTAAAAATTGCTAGTCAACTGAAGATCTCTGAATGTTAAAACACTGTAATGTTTAAAACAGTTGTGCTATTGAGGCAAAAAACAATTACATTGTACTTTAAAACCTATTAATATTGAAATATTTAATATTGATATATTTTTTACTACAAAATTAAACCGTAGATTATGTAATATCATGGTATATTCAATATCATTAACACATCATAAAATCAAAGTTGTAAAATCAATTACTGTATTGTTAGAATTTATCAAAAAAGCTAAGCAAGAATACAGAAAAAAAATGTTCAGGTATGTATGTGTTAGCGTAAACTAAAATAAATAAAATACAAGCAAAATGTCATACTCTGAAAATAGTCCTAATGAATTAACTGACTACTGATATGCAGTTCCATTCCATTGTTTCACTCAAATACAATACAATAATGGCATACAATAAAGTGAATGACCCAATAAAGTATACTCAACTAAATTATCTCTAACTGTATAGATAATAAATGACAAAAAAATATATGCAGATTTACACATCAATGCCAGGCTTACCCTGCAGTGGATGGTCAAATCCAACTAATTACCATTTGGTTATAGGCCTTAGCCTCAACTTTTTAATTTCCTATTATCATGAAAATGATAACCAATTTCCTTTATCTACCCCCACCCTTACCCCCTTGTATTAACCCCATACCAAGGATAAATCAATGAACAATTATCTCACCATTATGTAGCCTCAGCTTAACATCTTCCCTTGATCATGTCCTAAGCCTAGCTGGCTAAGCTGTGTACTTGTCTGTAACTAGCTTGCAAATGCTGATGCTAAGCATTTTGATAGCCAGCATGGCTTAGCCAAGCAGTTGCATAATGTTATATAATAGGTAGACAATTAGACCACTGATAGCTAGTCATGCATACATAAATACATCAACTCTAAACTAAACAATCAAGTTACACCATTAAAAACAGTTTGCCATGTCATGAAAAACAGTTTTACAGTTAAAAAAAAAATTAATAAATCAATAATATAATAAACAATAATACAGTTGAAGCT
Source organism: Nesometra sesokonis (assembly GCA_025631205.1). Taxonomy (NCBI): domain Eukaryota; kingdom Metazoa; phylum Echinodermata; class Crinoidea; order Comatulida; family Antedonidae; genus Nesometra; species Nesometra sesokonis. The sequence continues at coordinate 1,267 of JAOTQE010137139.1, forward strand.
GCGTGTGTGGACAAGCGGATACCACCCATAACGAATACTCATTCAAGAGTCTATTTCTCCTTATCTAATTAGTGCATTTGGTACTTCTTGTAAGCGACCACCTCCCACAAGCAGCCCTGGACACTCTTTTGATAAAAAATTGGATGTTAATTTACCCCCAATAAGTAGACATCCTGAAAAATGTTGTGATTTGTGTACATCAAATACAAATTTCTGTATACAATTGTAAAACTTTAATGGGGGGAAATAATTTTACTGAACCAATTGTGAATTAAGTAAAATAAATGTGTTTTTATTTTACAAAGTTTGGCCCTCTATCGGCTGAAATTCTTGTAAGTCGACACCTCCCGTAAGCCGACACTTTAACTGGATCTGAGGGTGTCCGCTTATGAGAGGTTCAACTGTAATAAATAAAATAACTGATAGATTTTGCGCACATGGATTCAATTACTTGTAACATTTTATAAAATTTTGCTTAGCTATTAATGACTTTTTTTCCTATGTGTTAATAGTAAAAGCAAACTAATTTTAGTAATTTTTTCTTTCTCTTTTATATTTTGTGTCGCATCCAACAGCAAGTTTTTCTCGCCACTTACAAGCCTATTTTGAACGTCTCACAAATAGGATTTTTTTCTAGTTCATTAGCAAAAATCTCACGCATAGACAGTCATGCAAACAGTTTTTCTAACACATGCAGGGGTGGATCCAGGATTGAGATTTGGAGGGCCTAAATCCCGATTTCGTTTTAACAAAAAAAAAAAAAAAGAAAAGGTGTGACTCATCCTCAGTCCCAAATACAGCCGCTGTGCATCTATTTTTAAAATTACTTTTATGAGCACATTCCCATTATTTAATTGCAAAAAAACTTTTAGGTCAATTTTTGGGGGCTTAAGCCTGTTAATCCCCCTCCCCTTAAATCCGCCCCTGCACATGAACTAATATACTTTAAAATATGCTTAAAATGGCCCCAAAGCAGTGATAATTTGGGCAAAATCAGCCCAAAAAATTGGCAGATGCTGTTTTTTTTTTTGGCTTGTCAGCATCAAAATCGGAGAAAATGTGGCCCATTACAAGATCATGTTGAATGTCTGTAAACTTTGTATGTTTCACAGAGTTCCACTTTTTCATAACAACAGAGAACCTTTACAACCATTTATTTCATATTAAACTTATATTTCAAATTTGTAATGAACACCATATTTTACTATCATTAAGAAGTTATTTCTACTTTAATAACTCCTTGCTATCGCACACATACTATATATAAAATGCCACTCTTAATTTTACAAGCATAGCATAATTAAAACACTATGGGTAAGGGTGACGTAATTATCACCAGGATGGTGGTCATTTAACAGATTTCACTGAGGGAAAAAATAAGGTAGAACACAGCCATGTAGAAGGACATACATACAAATACTGAATGATTAATCAATTTTTTGTTTTCTGTAGAAAGAGGTCCACTGAAAAAACTCACCTTAATGGACCATAGGTGTCTGGTATACCATCTACATCCCCTCTGAACCCACTCCTACCTCACCTAAATTGTTGAACACCAAGATTCACTGAAATAATTGGATCTTAAACCTCTTATGTCATCTGCACCCACTCTGAGTCTCTGGCCCCATGCCATACCTTACACCATTTGCACCCCTTCTGAACCCATGCCTTACCTTACACCATCTGCACCCCCTCTGAACCCATCACCATACCTTACACCATCTGCACCCCATCCCATACCTTACACCATCTGCACCCCCTCTGATCTCATCCCATACCTTACACCATCTGCACCCCCCTCTGACACCATCCCATCTTACACTATCTGCACCCCCTGTGACCCATCCCATACCTTACACCATCTGCACCCCATCCATGCATACCTTACACCATCTGCACCCCTTCTGATCCCATCCCATACCTTACACCATCTGCACCCCTTCTGACCCCATCCCCTACCTTACACCATTTGCACCCCTTCTGACCCCATCCCATACCTTACACCATCAGCACCCCTTCTGACCCCATCCCATACCTTACACCATCTGCACCCCTTCTGACCCCATCCCATACCTTACACCATCTGCACTCCTTCTGACCCCATCCCATACACCATCTGCACTCCTTCTGAACCCATGCCATACCTCACCTAAAATGATGAATACCAAGTAAAGATTCACTGAAATCCTCCAGACATAAATCTAAAGACCATTCTTCGAGCATTATTATATACTGAAACGAACGAATTCTTCATGTATTATTATTTTATTGTACAATAATATTTACTGAAATGAACGAATTCTTCCTTTTTGACTGAAACTGAAACCTACAGTCTAGTTAAATAGTTTGAGTGACATTCTAATTGGACAGTACACTCATAAAAAGGTAATTTATCAAATTATTTATTTTGCGTCAAATACAGCAAGGGTAGTTTTCCCAGTATCTGTAAACACTCATTTTGTTCTTTCTATTGAAAGACTTCCTGCTGGCTTCATTCTGCAGTAGCCTTTCCTCACTATCTGTCTCTCATCATGGACATTTCTTTTCTATGTAAACCTAACGTTAACCTCTTTTCTGGCCCTCCCATCCAAATAAAAAATTGCTGTACAAAAGCATAAAGGCGCAATATTGGTCATATCAATAAAGTATCATTATATCATCCGTACCTGGCTGCTATTTTTCTACCCTGACTGAAATACACTTCAACATGTTGGGATTTAAGTAGCCTATTTCACTGGCCTCATGGATTGGTTAATCACTTTTATTGTTTTAGTTTTCAAGATACAAGATTTTTATTGCTACTTAAGCCAGCTATTATCTTTGTAGGGTAATGTCAAGCCCCGACACCAAAACGGGCTAAAAAAGCACGCAAAACACGGCAAATAACTTTTCTTTTTTGCTCGTCAGACTGAAAACCGGAGACACGCCCACCTCAAAATTTACCTTGCCCAACTCGTCGGGGTGCCCGTGCCCCCCTGTCGGGGGCATTGCCCTGCTGTCGGGGAATTCCTGGCGCCGCCACTGATTCAAGAGTGGGCTGGATGTAAGATTTGTAGTTTTGCTCTATTTTGTCAGGTTAATAATCTTTTATTGCTTTTTAGGTGCTATTGAAATCCCATGCTTCTTTACTCTCACCATAAGGTCTGTTCAAGTATTTCATGTGCAAACATTGGAAAACCATTGGAAAATGTGGTGCTAAATCATATGCTTGATTTAATCTGAAAATTTTGTGATACCATTACATCACACATGTTAATCAAAGTTTTATGCTCTGACTTGGATCTACTGATCCAAGACCTAGCCTAACATTGGGTTAGCCTAGACCTAGGAAACGTGATGGAGAATTGTAAATGCTCAAGAAATAAAAACTAAGTTTTTTTGGTATGAATGAAACAAAATTACAATGGTTTAGGTAAAGGGGGCTAATAAAACCTCCTTGTTTAGGTACAATTTTTCGTTTGGTAGGCCTCTCAACTAGTAGCAAGCTTAGCTTTTACATTAAAATTTTGATTGGTCGATTCATAATAAACATTTTTTCAATCCGTCCAATTTCCAAATACGGAGAGGCAAGACTACATTATCCCGGAGAAGGATTTTATAAGTTGCTTGTACAGATTATTGAATAGGTTACAAAAATCAACAAAATCAAGTGATTTGGGAAAGTCTAGGATTGAATATCAGTTGTCATCACCATTCCTAATGTCATAATGTTGCTGAACCCCAATATATGGCATATTCAATACTTGAAATATGCATTATACTTTTCTGAAATTAACTGGTGGACCTTTGGCCATATTTTTTTTCCAATTTATATAGTTTTGTATAATCTGTAGTTTATTGTTTTATTAATGTGAATAATTGAGCTCAATTAAACTAAACTTTTCCCAATTTTCTTTTTTTTTTTGAGGATTGGTATTAGAGTTCTTTTCTAGTACATATTTTAACTCTATGCATTCTCATTCTAGTAGTTATTTAGCTCTATGTTGTGATTGAAATGAGATGAAGCATTGATAAAAATCAAAAGGAATGTAACAATATTATTGTAATTTACCTATGGTATTAAAAATATGTCAAAATTACAGAATATGACTATTCAATTGTATACCTAGAAACTTTTTTTTGCTATAAATGCGCGAGACAATCTGCGCCGTCTGTGATGGGTCTCATTTCCTCCGAATTTGATCTGACAAGGAAAAAAAAAAAAAAACCACCATCTGCCCATTTTTAGGCCGATTTTGTGCACATTTACACTGCACTGAGGCTGTTTTTTTTTCGTATTTTGCTCTATATTGGCTCATGCGTGAAAAAAACTATTTGTATGACTGCCTATGCGCGAGATTTCTGCTAATGCATTACAAAAATATTCAATGCGTGAGACGTCCAAAATAGGTCGCAATGGGTGAAAATCAGGCATCATGCGCAAGAGTTGGTAGGTCCAGTATACAATTGTAAAAATATTTATGGGAAATACACGGTTTCTATTTATTTTTCATTTTAAAATAAATTTTTTCTAGAATTTCTAAATAACTTATAACAATAATTACAAATCTTTTAAAAACCTACAAACAACTCTAGACATATTCCTAATTGAAACTAAATCTGTAATCCCACTGAATTGAAAACATTGTAAATTCATTCACATTAAATTCATTCACAACTGGCCCATGAACTAGGTCACCAACATGCGCACGACACCCACATGTGTACCCGTAGTCCCTGAACAGCGAAGACTTGACCAAAAACACACTCGTTCAATATTTTGCCATGTTCGAACAATATTTTTCAGCATCCACCTCAAAGGCATTCAATATTACATAATTATTTATTGAGTTTTAAGATGAACTGGTTCAGTAATATGATTTCTCACTTATTAGATTTGTTTAATTTGTACAGAAATTTGTATTATGTTTAAAAATCACAAACTGTCCATTTATGTTGGGTTCGTAACATAAAAAAAATCTATATTTTAAGTCAAAAGGTGTCCCCAGCCATTTATGGGAGGTGGCCGCTTACGAGAGGTACCAAGTGCACTATTTAGATAGGAAAAACGAACAGGCTTTGAATTGTTGTCCGTTATTGGGAGGTATCCATTTACGAGAGCTGTCCGCTTTAGAGAGATGTTCGCACATGGACGTTTAACTGTATCTCTCATGCATAATATATCATTAAAATAAATTATCTTAGCTTTGAAAAACACAACAAATTAAACACCACCAAACCACGTATAATTTGACAAACACATTTTTGCTTGTTAGATCATAATCTGGTACTGGGAGCCTGGCACCGGTAACGGAGAGTTGGTATACACATGCTAAATATGCTTTGAATTGTCTCCCTTCAGAAGATAGTTAATGAGACCATTTCAAAATTCTCCTGTTGCAGTTACTGCAGTAATTTAGTTACAACAGTTTTAGTTTAGTAGCTGAAAGAGAATTAATACTGGAAACCACGTTGAGATGAGACCTTGTGTGTCAATGCAGTCACAAAGTAAATAATACTACATTTAATATCCATAGATTACTGCAGCAACTGCAGTAGAATCATTTTGACAGAGTCCCTAAAATTAAATTAAAATGCACTAACCTTGGCACAGAGTAGATGTTGTGCATTTGCAATCTTGCCAACTTTGACATGTCCTCATATCCATCCAGATGCTCAGTCTCTGACTGATCCTCAGGAGGTTTGTGAATAGGTTCTGTGATAGGTACCGACCGAATCCCAAGAACAGGTGACACTGGGGTCATCTTCCTTTGCGCATCTGGTGACGTTACATGATTGACGTATATTTGTTCATCTGTATTTGTCTCTACCGGCTTGATGTCTGGTAGCACATAGTCATCACTCAATCCGCTATTTCTCTGACCTTCCACTGAGTTTCGGTTCTCACTGGAATGAAAGCTCCCCCTCCCCGAGCTGCCACTGTTATCGCGGCTTAGCGGCGATTTTAACTGTTCAACAGTTGTATTTTCAAGTACTTCCAATGTTTTGCTTGTCGTTACTTCTGGTCCAGCAGAAGATTCAGGTATTTCTGCAGAAAACCGTGCTGCAATTTTTGAGGAATTTATGACATCGGAAGGAAAAGAGAATGTATGCATGTCTGAAATTACCTTATGTGGCGTGCAAGGAACTCTTATATCTGCCGCCAACTCCTCAATGTTTGATTTTGTCTCACTTGTTGATACAATGTCCTTACGGTTCTTATTTACGACTGCATATGTTGCATCATTCAATTTTGAATCGGTAAATGAAGTAATTTCACAAGATTTACTTTTTATTGGTGGGGGAGGGGCTGGCCGCCTGGGCCTTGCCGGTGACCCCTGACTTTTTTGTCGTTTAGTCCTCTTTTCTTTTGGTTTATCTGATTTGAGATTTTTCTTTTCAATGTTATTCTCCACAGATTTCGTACTTGACTCTGGTTTGGTCCTGAGCTCTGCAATTGCTGACAAATCCAGTGAATTTTTGGAAACATTTTCCATAGATTTGCTCCGAGCCTTCCTTGGAGGAGCTGTAAGTGTTGATGATCGTGTATGATCAGTTTCTTTATTAAGCAAATCTTCAGGAACAACAGGATTAACTGTTTTTGAGCGTCTAGTTCTGCTTTTTCGTTTTGGTGGCTTTGGCTTTAAAGCTGGCTTTGAATTATTAGATGAATCATTTGATACAAATTCTAGACGTTCTGAAGTGAGAGTAGCATTTGCAGAAATTGTTCTTTCTCTTTTAAATGAATCATTCATTGATTTTGATTTATTTTTCTTCGCTAAACTTTTTTCTTTTCTTCTTGCTACTGGGCTATTTGAAGATGTCCTTGAAGACTCTTTCTTGGTTGATTCTGCACGAGATATTTCTTTATTAGATTTATCAATCTTCTTCTGTCTTCTAACTGGAGTGGGCCTGATATTGCTATAGGGTCTCTCGGGATCAACTATGCAGTTATGATTATTTTCAAACAAATTGGTATCACAAGGTAATGATTCTGACTGTTTCAATACTTGCAGTTTCTTATCAGTGCCTTTTCTTATATGGACAGGACTTGATTTATCAGTTTTTTTAACTTTCTTTTCTTTTGATTTGGATCCATCCTGATCTACAAGACTCCTCGATCGGCGAGGAGGTGGTATTGGAAGTTTTGTACATGGATCGTGTGAATTCCGTTTTGCGGAGGAGCATTGGTTAGCGAACTCACACCCAGGCTCTAAGTTTTCATACACGTTATCATCATCAAGACTAAAATCAACATTTGCATATGGATGTTCTTCATGCAAATGGATGTCACAAGTGTTGTGAACATCACAAGTTGTGCATGCTTGCAATGTACCTGCTCCTTCATTCTCAACCTCAACTGCAGCATGAATTTTATCTGTATTAATTTTATCATTAACATTCTCCTCATTAACTGTACGCTCAATAACTATTGCATCATTAAATTTTGCTTCATCAAGTTGTTCTTTTTCAATTTCCTTTATTTCTTCAACATCTGCAACTATGACTGTATTCCTTGTTTCATTATTTAAGTTGGTAAAATGTGATGAGTCAGTGTTAGATTCAATAAACATTGACTGTGTTGTGCGTTCATCATAATTTGCAGTGTCGATTGATAGCGTTGTTTGGCTTGAGTACCGTACAGGAACACTTTTAAAGTCAGCATTGCGTATTCGATTTAGTATAAACTTTGATATGTTTGGTTTTGGTTTTATCGGTGGCTTTGTTTGGTTTGCTGAAACACCTATAAAAGAAAATCATAAAATTAAATGATGGAATTTAAAATGATTGGTTTGATTATTTTTATTGATTATGACATCATTTGATTTGTGAAAATAAAATGTTCATCATACACAATGAAGATTCATCCTGTCATTCTAGCGTAAAATGAAGATGTAATTACCAATTTGCTAGTGAACCTGTTAACAATTTTTAGTTTAGGCATAAATATTTTCAGTGTTATTTGTGTACAATTCCTCCAAATCATGCATTGTTACAAATACTTTATAATAAACTACAGTATATATTTATAATTAATTAACTTTAACTATTCAATGCAGTCAGCACTGTAGACTACACTGTTTTGGCGTGGCTACTGGATATCACAGTTCAAATAAAACCAAATCAACATTTATTTCTCTTTTCATTTACATGATTATACAAAAAAAATTGATGAAATATTTTAGATTATATACACAAATAAAAAGAAAGGTGAAACCCAATAAGCAGAGCTGGTGACGGGCTGCCTATAAGAAAGCAATTAAAGTAATGTATAATCCGTATTCATAAAAAAAAAAAAAAAGAGTAGAGCTTCAATAGCCAGTTAGCAAACTGGGTTTCAGCAAATTGGTCTAGATCCATATGACTTGATGAGTTGTACAAATTTGTCAGTATTTTGGAAAATGATCAAATAGATCAAAACGTCAAATACCTAGAGTATGGGGCAAGGCATGGCGAAACCACCAAGTTGTCACACAAGAAGTTATTGAGAAAAAAGCAAATAAACAACAGGAAAACAAATACAAAAAAATTATGTCTATTTTGATCTATAACTGTGGTTGTAGATGTCCGATTTTGATGATTTAACCTCTCATTTTAAAGCTTACATCAAGTGTATTATGGCTTCAGCAATTCATTCATTCATCTGTTTATTTCAGAATTTCATTTCCATATAACACATTATATAACAAGAACAAAAAAGCAAAGAATAGGCCTAGCATTTAAACACATTGGAACAACCAAGTACATATTGCCTTATGCATAAGATTAGAGCTCGAATTCACACAATTCAAGAATAACTCTTTTTTACAATTTTTTTGACAACTTGGTGGTTTTGCCATGACTTGCCTCTATTCAAAGTTTGGAGCGTTCTTTACTCTATGCTTGGAGTTAACTGTGTTTTTAATTTATGTAAAAACAGTAGTAAATTTTCTTCTATTCACAACTATTCAAACATTTACACAGGAGTGGTCTATGATTTAAGCTTAGGATTGAATCTACCATGGTTACCTTACATAACAATGCTATCAGATAAATCCTCCTGTTGCATTGTTAGTGTTAAGCACTTTATTGTACTCCATTTTCATTGTATCAATTGTTTGGTTGAGAGTTTAGCATTTTGCTATAATTATTCAAATGATGTTACGTAACAACTAAGTTGTGTGTGCTATCAGAAAGGAAAGTGGATGTCTACAATGAAGGAATTTTACTCCATGGTAATGATAACAACAACCTGCATTTAGCAGCTGGTGCAAATATCACAAGCTGGCTGAGAAAACCAACAACTAGATCACGGATACAGGATTGGTGACCAGATTTAGCATGGAAGGTTTACAAAATACTGTACCTCCATTGATTCGGAACCATGTCAACATTATCCTTCTGCAGTTAGTGCAGTAATTCTGTTACAACAGTATTAGTTTCGTACCTGAATGAGAATTACTAAAAACAATACAGTCACCAAAGAAAACAAAGTCACTGGATTACTGACAGTAACCGCAGTAGACTTAATAGCAAAAGATTACTGCAGTAACCGCAGTAGACTTAATAGCAATAGATTACTCCAGTAACTGCAGTAGAACTCTAACATGTATTTTTTAAATTTGTTTTTAATTAAATCAGGGTTTTGTGTGAACGTTTGTGTAAAGGATCATTACCCTGTTTCGTAACTGCAGTAGAACTCTAACATGGTATTTTTTAAATTTGTTTTTAATTAAATCAGGGTTTTGTGTGAATGTTTGTGTAAATGATCATTACCCTGTTTCATTTTCCAATTCTCCCCAAACAGGGCCATAAGAGAGTGGCGATAAAATTCTTAAAAGCTGCTTCTGTAGGACCAGGGATATGTAAAACCACTCTCTATGGTAAAACATATCCCTGGTAAAAAATTCTGTATGTACATGCTATATTAATTATCAATTGAGAATCCTATCCTATTAAAATCTGGGTTTTCAATTGTAAGTGGCCTTCAGGCCTGCTGATACCATTAAACAATGCCTCCATGATTAAACCTATTACATAATATATATTTGGAATGTTTCAGTTAAAACCAACACAACCAAGGACAAGGTGTCTGATTTGTATGCAAATGTTTCAAATTGCAGGAACAATCCTAGTAATACATTAGGTTAACATAATACATTTTTCAAAATCTGTTGGTTAAAACACTGGTCAGATTGGTGGTTAAAACACTGGTCAGATTGGTGGTTAAAACACTGGTCAGATTGGTGGTTAAAACACTGGTCAGATTGGTGGTT
>JAOTQE010137150.1:0-11833 GCA_025631205.1 Nesometra sesokonis
GATCTATAAATATTACAAATGGTATATTAAAAAAACAGCAAAAGTTGTATGTAAAACTTTTAAATGACATTAAAAGGGGTTAAAAGTTTCTTCAAAATATGTAAAATTTAAAATTTATCTTATAAAAGTAGCCCAATTAAATTCACATCTAATAATTATAGTAAGAAGATTTGCAAATTTGATAGCCATAATCTTTATAATCAGATTTAATATAATTACTAAATTAAACAAATTTATTAAATTTGGGAATTAGGAATATTGGTAGTTAGGATTGGTTTTATAAGCATCCAAATATTGTAAACATGTGAGCTGGTTAAATTATGAATGCAAAGTTTATGTTAATCTCAATATATACACCGCCTTGAATTATCATGTCTTCTTAAAGTGCGATGTAATCTTACCATGGACGACAAAATTCTAAAACACATAATTTTACTAATTTCACCAGCATTGTTTACGGAGGAATCTTTTCCGCTATTGGTCAGTCGTATGAGTCTTCTCAGTGTGTTCAACTATAATAAACCACACAATGTCAAATATTGTATCGTTAATCAAATTTAATTAATAAGATAACCAGAGATGGAATTCTGAAGTCACAATATCCAGGTCTTAAAGGATATGCCGGATATCATAAAACAACAATTGCGTTCTAAATTCTTTTTGAGGCCGCATCATTGTTTGTGGGACTGGATTTGCGTATATTTTCTAGATTTTTAACGAGTTAAGTAATCAAATGTAAATTATATTATTGCAGCCTTGTTGAACTTTGGCATTTGATGATTTTATATGATAATGATAGTAATTATCATTATCCAATACTATTCTTTATGGACATGCTATAATCTTAGATGTTTAGGTAACCAATTGTAATATCAAAATTCTAAGATTTGTGTTTTTTACATAGATGTATTATCTTAATGGCTAAATAGCTAACTTCCACAGAATACATAGCCCAAAAGTGCAATTCCCTGGAATCTCCTGCTGTTGAAAGAAGACATATCCAAAATGCAACCAATCAAGTCGTGAAACATTGTACCACTGTTGCTATGACGAAATTGCACCCCCAATCTTTCATAAAAGTTTTAAATTTATCAATAAATCGGAGTAAATTTAATCCAAATATACAGATATTAACAACATAAAATTATGTAACATATGTAAATAATATGAATGTTAAAAGTACTAATAATAAATCTATTGGTTTTTATTAATGTTATTCCTTATTATGTTGTACAACATTTATCTTGTCAAGGGTGCATCCAGAATTTGCGGAAGGGGGTACGGTTGATTCATCCTTCTTTTCTTTAAACAATATTTTCTGTTCCTCTGAAGGCGAGATACTCCCTCTGAAGAGAGTGATCGAAAACCACTTATAAGCTAATTTGATTTTTTTACCAATGGAATGGGGGGTGGGGTGCTCGAGCACCCTAAGTACCCTATCTGGGTACGCCACTATTTAGTCTATAATTTTTGTACCAATTTGTTTTAATAGCTAACAAAATTGTACATGGAATATTACAACACAAAACCAAGTAAATTTATTGTAAAGAACAATGCAATCCAAAAATTAAAACAGGTGCCTGGAAATAAAACCACAGGTGATAAGTTAAAATCCTAATTGTATTCTTAGATTTTTTTAATCGGGAAGAATCAAGGGTTAAGAGAATGTACCATTATTTTATTATATTTCTATCAACCAGAATCTCCCACATGGTACCCCTGTTATATTTAATCCAAGTTAGTTTATAGAGGCAGGAGTGACATCTGTTTTGCAAGTTTAATTTATTAGGTTTTTTTTCTTTAATGTGGAACAAGGAAGTGTTATGGCTATTGAACTAGATAAACACTATTGCTAAGAAATGAATATTATAACAATATTTTATACAATTTTCCAACTCTGAAAAAGATTTTCAAGATTTTGTCAATTGAGTTTAGTAAACAATGATGATGATGACCATCGTACCTGTTGGTAACATAACACTTTTTTGGCCTTTTAATAACAATTTGATGTTTAGACATAAAACAAAACACTTTCAGCACAAGTGACCCAAAATTTTATTTTGGCCTTTTCTAATTGTAGCAAATTCAAATTGACGTCTAACAATGACGATAAAGCAGTCTGACAATATAGGAAAGTTTTAATCTTTTCCAAACTAATAGTAGGGTTTCAAAATGTGATTACTTGCCTCTAATTTCTTGTTACTATTGGTTATTTGGTGATATAATTAAGGCCTAAATAATCTAAGGGGCTTTGAAATGCAATTTAGGCATCAATTTTTATTCTCCTCTTTTGATTTTACTCTTAAAAATGGCTCCAGTCAACATATAATTCCAATTATGAAAGCAAATTCACTGACATTCGACTCTTGTTGATTCAAAATTTTGACAAGTTAACATTAATTAAAAGCATTTTAATTTGGCCTGTTCAAGCAGGTGATAAATTTCCATTTATTACAGCACAATTTCCTCACTTTCATACAAAGTAGAAAAAAATGAATGTTCTTTATTTCTTAACACGAAGTGTTCCTAGGCTTTGAAAGAAAAGTTATTACTTGATTACACACCATTATTTATAGTTGCGAAATCACAACATATTTTATTGGATATTAGGCTGATAATAAATTTATATATTTGTAAGCAAAACACATTAATACGTTAACATCAATTTTGTAGCTTTTACGTAAATTGTCCAAACCCTTTGTGGTGTAATATAAAGAAATGTATGTTAAAAAAGTTGGCATGGAAATTTCTATTTTCACAAAAACCACTTGACAAACTTAAACTATTATTTGTTTCTTTATTCTGTCCGTATGTGAACGTGGGAGTCCCAAAATGGGAAAACCACTGTCGTTTGAAGTACTCTCTAAATTATATTAGATATTAATATTTCTTATTAATAACTAATACCTTTTTCATTATTCATAAATGGTTATTAGAAGGTGCACCATCTTTTTTTGATAAACAACAAATAATTAATAAAGTCAAAATTTGTGACTGGTTTACTTATTGGAAACTATTGTTGAAAAAATAACCTCACCAGCTTCTTTGGCAGAGGTAAATATTTAACTATATTTAAATAATTTGTATCTATTGTTCTCTTTTTTTTTCTATATGATTTGGATGTGTATATTTCCGAAATAAAGAATGAATGAATGAATAAAGATCATGCCATATCTTCTATAAATTGTTAGTTTTAGTCCAGTTATACTTATTCATATTTTATTTTAATTTTATTTATTTAGTTATTTTCTATTTTATTTTTATTAATGTTTTGTAACATATAAATGATTATATGAGCCATTCCAAGTATACTGTAGAAGTGGTAATTATCATCAATTGTTTGCTTTTGCAAAGTATCAACCAAAAAAATGACAAAAAATATATTTCTGTGAAAGTTTGCGTTAAATTTTGTTTTTAATTTGAAATTTGAACAACAAATCAACAAATCTCAAATTGTAAAAACCTCTTAAAGTTCCAGTTTCTTGCTAAATAAGTTGATTAATGTCTTCTTTATCTTTAATTTTAAACAGTTACTTGTGGCAGAGCCAAACAAAATGAGACATAAGTCCCAAATGCTAGTTTTCCACAATAGGCAAACACTAAAAAATGGTCAATTTTTTCAAATTTTATTTTATTTCAAATTATAAAGTTTATACATTCTAATTTCATACTACCTTAACAATTTTCAGATATATGATCAGAAAAATTTAAAAAATGCAACTTAAAATAACCTTACTTAATCAATGTATTTTGAATTTGTAAATGGAATTTTCTCAAAACTTACATTTTAAAGGTTTGAATTTAGATTGTTCATAACTTCGCAAGGGAACATTAGTTGAAACTGATTTTTATGCATGATAAAGATAATAATATGTAGTTTAAAAATCTATAAAAACTCAAATTTTCAATTTTCCGACTTATGCTTCATTTGGTTTTGATCTGCCACATTGACCATATTGACTTGGGTAACCTCATCCCTTGTATTTGAATTCATGTCGAGTTTGGTTACAACCGCATGGATCTAAAAATGTCTTATTTACCATGTTTTTTGAACTGTCAAATTTTGAAAAACAGTGTATTTTGTTACAAGAACATCAAATTAGTGAGTGGGGCTATACCTGAGTATTTTATTTTGCATATAAAAACCCTCAAGTCTGATGCGGGCTTATACCTGAGATTCAGTTTATACTCGTGTCTTTATGGCATACTTGTTATAATTCTTTACTTCATATGATGTATTACTCTATGTAAATGTTCTACCTTAACTATGCACTTTGGGTTTTCTTGTGTTGGGGTCGTTTTTCCTCAACACTAGCTTTTATTGTTGTGATGTATTATTTATTGTTGTTTTATTTATAGTCTCATTACTTTTGCTTTTATTTGGTATTAAAGTCTTTCTAATACACGCAATTTACTTGAGCAGTTTCTGATCCTTGCAAAATATTGCCATCTGGTTGTTCTTTTAAATGTTTATACCTGCGTGCTAGCGGTCCCACCAACGTGTATATAAGTCTGTGTCAACACGCATCTTTCATTGCACCAAACATTGCGAAAAGAGGCACTTATTCTACCGTTACTACTTTGTCGAAGTGTACAGTTTGTGTTACTGTACACACGCTACCTCAGACAAAATATAAACTGTCTTCGCTAGCTGGCTGCTTTACTCTGTTAACACGCATCTTTGGTTAGATATTGCAGGTAATGGCACTTGTAACACTGGTTTTTTTTCTCTCACTGCTTTTTGTTTCTGCCTTTTTGCCTATCTTCCTAGGTATCTAGTCATATACAAGTGCTAGCGAGGCGCAAGGCCAGGGAGCTACAGGCAATGTGTAAGGTAGGCTATTGGCACGGCTTGCATCTCATTACATTTTATCTACCTGCATGTCTTAGAATATGTTTTTGATTTTTCTGATTTTTGCCCAGGTGTCCAGTCATATGCAAGTACTTGCGAAGCGCAAGTCCAGAGATGTCAAACGAACGATAAAGGTAACCAACCATATGCTCACGTTAATTTTTAAAAACCTTTCGTAAAAGAAACAGAAAAACGGTATGTAAAATGTTGAAAGTTTGTCCAGGTCTGTCAAATTCATTTTTTAATTCAAAATTCAAGAAGTAATTTATGGTTACTTCTGTGAATAATATTTTCAATGTTAAAATATACTTAAAACAGAACTAGAAAAGAAAGTGTTCTGTATGTTGTAAATTAATTGACCTTTGACATAGTTCTGAACAGTTAGGAAAACAAGTAATTAGGGCTTGCATTACATACTTTCCAAAATTCTGGGAAAGCAAATTTGTGCATCAGGCTACCATACAATAACATTTAACAAGGTTAAATTTCACCATTGTTCGCACTTGTAAAATAAACCATGTTAATCAAGGTGGCCATTCTGTAATATGACTTGGGAAGTTTACCCAAGTTGCACTGTTTGCCTTGCACTTTCCTGCTTGGTAAAACTAACCTGGTCAGTTTTCCTGGGCAGGCGGGCCTATGCTAAACTATCTGTGCAGCACGGGTAAGTTTCCTTTTATTTATTTATTTTTCCCCATGGTTGGGTAAACTTCCTGTTCTGTTACACTGGAGTAATTAGTTAGGTAGGTTAGTTTGACCAAAAAGGTCCAGTGCCATTGTGGCTTCAGTCTGTAAACTACCACTTTTTCAAAGAGTCTAATACAAGGACAATTGAAATTTGTTTTGGGCAACCAAAGTTTAGAAATATGTTGCCCGACTGAAAAACATATTTAAAAATTCTCAATATAATTATTACTTGGCTTGTTGCAATTTTTTGTGAACCCTGAAAGCCCAAACTACTGACATTTAACATTATGCATTTCTTAATCCAGAAGGGCGGGCTAACATTTTTTTTTTCATAAATTCCATAATTCAAATTTAGAATAGATTGATTTTTTAATATAATTGTACAGTAGTTTTTGTATTACCTTTAGTACCTGTAATATGTACTTTTTTAACATAAAATTATTTTAATATACTTTATTGTAGTATTTAGTTGCATGATACTAATATATACATTGGTGTTTCCATAATTATTTATATTTCAAATTCCATTTTGCTGTATTAATCATCGGTATTATGTAATTATAAATATATAAATTATTATTAGTTTATTGGATATAATTCTACAATACCTTAATTACTATTTGTATTTTTATATTATATATGTATATTTTTACTACTTACATATCAAATATTAATAATGTTATCATGGTCATAGTATATTCTTTCTGAATAGTTTATCATAATCGTTAAATTTTTGTGAATTTTTTAATATTTATTTTGGTTTAATTTGGTATACTTTCATAAATTTTGCTTATGAGGTTATAAAAAACTTATTATCGAAAAATGATAATCTTATTTTCTGTAAATATTTGCTAGCATTGTAAGGTATTTTAACATAACTTATGAAATAATAATAATGAATAAAACTATTGTTGGTTAAATTTATATATTACATAGAATAAATACAATAAATATTTAAATTAGTACCCATGCTTATTCAAAACAGTTGCTTAAGAGAAGCCCTTCCTTACAAATGATTTTCTGTAGCATATTTTATCCTTTTTCCGGTGTTAACTATCTCTTCTTCATGTGGATATAGACATAAAAGAAATCTTTGGATTTGGAAACTACATTGATTCTAAAACCCTTCCCTTTGAAAAAAATAACACCCTCTGATTAGGTAGATCTACCATGTTAAATTACTAGGGAGATTTACCTAGAACCACAGAGAACTACCTAGTATTGTAGTACAATAATTACCCTGTCTGTTGATGTTATTAATACCTTAAGGTTTATTCTAAATAATGGCAGTATTTTCCTATGTATACTTGTAGAGCATTGCTGACATTTCCTTGGTAGCATTCCTTGATATGGTAGTTTTTATAGGGTTAACCCTGTTATCTACCTTATTGCAACCATTATCTACCATGTTAACAGTTTTTTTTTTTCAAAGGGTTTTCCCCAAACTATTTCATTTACTTGCTGTTTTCTCTCCAGAAGCACTACAGCTCTTATTTAAGGCTGTATGTATGAGAATAATACTTCTCTCCAAATAAAGTAGCCTTCCCAAAAACCTAATTTCACAATAAACCGGACTTTTCTGAAGTCCAAAATCATGAAACCAATGTAAATATATATAAACTTGACTCCCTAAGCCGTGCAAAATTGATAGTTTGAAGAGTGGTTGGATTTGGGATATTTGATTGCATAAGTTATATTAAAATAATATGGACTTCTAGATGGGTTATAATTGAAATTAGACCCACAGTGCTATGAAAACTGTTATAACTTGAGGTACTTAACATAGAGGTTTATAGTAGTTTTCATAGCTCTGGGATGATAATATCAACTATAACCCAATCCTAAAGTATTCCTTATTATTTTATATACGGAAAAAATATAACAAAGGTTAGGTTATCCTGGCCTAGCTTTGTCAGGCCTAACCAAACCTAGGCTAGGTTAGGCCCATCATTTTTGTGTTTTTGCTATACACAGAGTCTATCAAATCTTTCAGTTGATCTTCAGCGAAAAGCTCAAACCTCGTATATTTTGTTATTATGACCATTCGTAGCTTTCTGATCCGCACTTCCCGCGTGCTAATTCAAAACCAACCACTAGATTAGCAGGTGGATTGATGATCACTGGAGTCTGGCGCATGTGCAATAGTTCATGGTTAGGGCGATTAGAGTACTAATATCATTATGCAATCAGATTTACGAGATTCTTGGAGTGAGGTAAATAATTTAAAATAGTCATTTAAAATTAATATCTTTCAATCTAAATTTATAACATTGAACAAATGGTTTAACTGAAGCAAAGGTGTAAATTTAGGTTTTTCCATAGGGTACAAGTGAGTCGATGGATTGCTAGGTATGAAATGAAAGAAGCGACGGCCACAGTTAATACTTTTAAATTATTTTTTATTTTAGGATCAAGCTGCAAAAGACAAAGCACTTCAAAGTATGGCGGCCATGTCTTCAGCTCAAATAGTCTCCGCCACTGCTATTCATAATAAAGCGGTACCACACGGTTTACCCGGTGTTATCGGACAGTCACCTTTAAGATCACCTTATACCACTGGTGCACCGGTAAGATCAATATTTAGCGATTTTAGCAAAATTAATTGAAAAGTAGTTGCTTGCGTTTTTAGCCAGGATAAAGTAAAAAAAAAACCAGATAGTATATTTTTGTTCTAGAAAGAAATTTGGACATAAGGTAAACGAAACACTCTTTAAGTTTTCTGTCGTGTTAGATCAATTTTGGCACTTGAAAATTATTCCAGATGCAAGGGTGAGGAAATTTAATTTTTTTACACTTGTCCCAGGGAAAGAACAAGAACCTTTGGGAAATTCACTTGTCCGAATAGAAACTAAATTTACACTTATGAATTAAATACACTAGTACATTGAAGTTTAGGCTATTCTACAACATATGTCAAAAGGTGGATTTCGGGGCCTAGGCTTAAGCTGAAAATACTTGTCCACAGACAAGTGGGTCCCATAAATTTAGTTGTCCGATTGTGGGTTTGCTCAGGCCTGACATTTTATTACATAAAAACTACTGTTTTGGTTGGTTTTCTGTAAAGTTCAGTTGAGAGAAAGCCGGTTTTCCTAAGCTATGCTGAATCTAACGCCAAGTCACCATGGGCTATTGGAAATCTCATTTGGCTAAAATAAAAATGACCTCTTTCACCAAATGGGCTAAATGAAAATTAAAAAAAACTACTATCAATTTTGTGGCCATTATTTTATTTTTATAAGTTTATTATTTATAAGTTTTTATCATTTTTAAATATTTGGCTATAGAGTTTATAATTGGCTTAAAAAAATAGCAACATTTAGCCATTTTGGCTAAGAAAAATTGGCCCTAGAGTGAGTGTAGCTATGTTTACATTGGTTTCGTGGTTTTATGATTTAACAAGAATGTCCGGTTTAATGTGATATTTCCTTTTCCAGGGGTTGGATTTGAGAGAGTTGCCTGAACATAGTGCTATGTACTGTACTTTCCTAAAACTTGATAAAAATCAAAGATTATAGCCAAAATATCTTTATTAAACAAACAAATAAAAACAAACAACAAAACAGGAAAACATAAAAATACAGCCAATACAGCAGGGCGTGCAGAAGCCAGAGTGATTTGTCTTGTTAACCCGTTAGTAAAATAGACCTATACGTTAAGAACGATTTGACTAATAACAAAACAACATAGAAAAAAAAAGAAAAAAACAAAGTTTATGAACATTAATTTATAACTTTATAAAAATAAGATGTACAAATTTAGACAATAATTTAATTTGTAGCAATAAAAAATAGTTTTCCCTTAAATTCAAATTGGCCTACGATATAACCATCAAAAGAAATTAAATAAAATGGTAATTGTTACCAACAATAACATATGATAACCATTGTCATTTTTGCCATCTTTGTTCCACCTCCAGGTAAAGCATCTAATCAATGTTCACTTAAAATAAAATTGTAAAATCTATGTTTTGAATAAAATTATATGCACATAGTAACTAAGCAACACTAGGCTAAATGCCAGCTGTTTTGACCAACTGTGCCATACACTTCTGTCCTTTCAATTCTCGTTCATCAACTTGTTACCTTCTGATTAACGACATGTAGTCAGTTCATCCAAATGTCAGCATATCAGAGCACATTAAATATTCTTGTAAAACACAGGTGGTCAAAGGTTTGCCCACTGGCCACATGCAGTCTAATGAAAATTTGCATTAAATTGAATAACTACATTACTTGGCATTTTGAAGTAACCTTATTAAGATGTATGATAAATGAATAAAAAAATTTAATCAAATGATATTTTAAACAATTTTAATATTAAAAAAAAATGTCTGGTTTTTGGCGTTAATTAAAAATTCATTTTGATCCTTCGACCCAGTATTATTTTACATGGTCTCAGAATGTTAATGTGTTCTTTGTTTTTTTGAATAGTTATCAAGGCCAAATTAAAAATATACTTCTTTAATGTCAAGGAGGAAGGGTGATTTTTATTTTTTACTTTATTTTTACATCAGTATATTTTTATGTGGTTATCACTATAGATTTGTATCATCTTTAACCCATTACATCAATGACTTTATTTTGACCATACCCTTTTTATGATTTCCAAACAAAATAACATTAATAAATACCTAGTGATGGAAATATAAATATGGATTTCATCAACAATTTAGGTAACTTAGAATCTAAACTTAGAAAAGACATATCACAAGGTATCTGTAAAAAAAAATCTGAGGTAGCTAGAAATTCAGGGAAGGATGTGGTGATGTTTAAACAAGTATATTTTTATATGGCCTACTGGAATACTGGGTGACCATTTTTAAGCAACCAGAATTTTAATTTTCTCTGTAATCTGGTGACTGCAACCCCCATTGCGTATTAGAGTTGTGGGCTATTATTCTAAATGTATTGCTATGGTAGGTTAGTATAATATTATACCATAGGTTTTTTTCTTTAAAGCTTTACAGTATATATCAAAAAACACATTTAATTTATAAAATCCATAATTAGTTTGAAAAGGGTGACACCATTAAGAAACATAATTTTCTCTTAAGCATGCATGATCAACCAACGGAATGATCCAAACGGCACTAAACGCCACAATTCTTTTGATACACAAACTAAATGACCTTACGTTAATTGGTATCAGTCGTCGTAAGGTTCACAAAAGTGTCACACCATATCATCTTGTATAAATATCACCAGTGTAGAATTGCCCAGATTTTTAACAAAACGCCAATTTCCCGACAACTTCGGTATCTGTAAAGCATTTAGTGCTAAACAGATCCGGAAGGAAATTTGGATATAACATAAACAAAACCCTGTTCAGTTTCCTATATATGACATCTGTTATGTCTTTGATATCAACTGGACAATTTCCTGAACCTCGGCCAGCTGTGCTCTAATAAAACTTCTGTCTGACAGTTCTGTGCACAATGACCATTCCAAAATAAAACAAAAATCACAAAGTTTACCTTATTATTAATTTGTAATTAGATAAATCCATACTGTAAAAAATAATAATAATAATAATAAGTTCTTTTAGAATGTTTTGACCAGGGAAGTATACAAATATTTTTCTTATTTTATGCTTCCTTTTGCTGACAATAGTGTGGATTATTTTTTGAGAGTTGTTTTATTTATTTTTCTTAACAGCTGTGGAACCCAGCTTTGCCCCAGGCTGGCCCTTCACAGGAGTAAGTATAATTCCATTCATTCCTGGAAATTTCTTTTTTAATAAATCAACTATTTTGATTTTGTATCATAATGCATATAATTATATACACATTACATTTCATAACAATATAACCATAACATTTGCGGTACACCGTGTAGTTGTAAGTTACTCAAAATTTCAATCGATGTGCTTTGATTGTCCTCAGGAGTGAGAGTGCAGATAGTCCAATGAGTGGGGTTTAAAAAAAAAATTAAATTATTAGCAGCTGTTCAAACCAAATCCTTTTGATTTGCCCAAGAGCTTTCCAAAATTTTATGCGAACTCCTGATCTCCCAAAGAATATGAAACACCTCCCGAATTATGGTTCTATAGAAAATCTATGGACAGCTGACGACACGCTTCAAGGCAGGGGAGAATTTAAGCCCCTTCCCCCTTTTGGAAAGTAAAATATATGAATATTATTTCTATTGTCTATAAAACGAAAATATTCAGCTAGAATTGATCCCTTAACACGCCTTTGAGGCCATTTAAGTACATCTAAAGTCCAAAATTTCGCGGGGAGCACGCCCTCGGAAAACCCTAGAACCTAGAACCCTGACTCTCTACCGCCCACCGCCC
>JAOTQE010137172.1:0-11832 GCA_025631205.1 Nesometra sesokonis
GGGGGGGGTGGGGGGAGGGGCTGTTGGGTTGGCGTGCCATGATCCTTGAGCAAAATTCTGGGGAAAACACTGAGCGGTCCAGTGTGATTTGAATTTTATAGTTGATTTTTTAACTTTTTTATAACGATTCAAAACGCCGTTTCAAATCGGCAATTTGGGAATAACGATCGACAGAAAAACAGGCTTTATGACTTGCTAATGAATTTTCTGCAAAAACTAATATCATATAACAGCTTACATTATATGTAATAAGAATATTCCCTTATAAAAATTGATATCCCTTTTATTTTTTTAGAAAAACAATATTTAGAAAATAAATTTTATAAAATTGGGCCAAAATGAAGTAAAACGTGGCAATGCAAAAGGTCAAGGTATGATTGTCTTATGACGTCATCTTATGACGTCATTACTAATATTATGATGTGTTTACATTTTATGCTATAATAATCACAGAACTAAGCACAACGGACATCATAAATGTACATACATCCGTGCGTATCACATATGGTTCTATTCCGCACTGGATCATGGACACATTAATTTGATAAAACGTCAGTGATTCGATTTAATTTGACCTCTATGGTTTTGAAATTTTCAATTCCCATCTGTTTATTTGATAACATATTTTTTTAAGTGATATATTTTGAACAAAATAACGATGGTATTTTCATTTAACATATACTGTACACAGATAATATTTTAATGATATTACTTGATTTTAAAATCATGTCATAAGCCCTTTAAATATCTTGTTATTGGGGTTCCCAAATTTAGGCAAATCTATGTTTTTTGTAGTTGGTATGCATTTCCATAGTGTTTATCTCCATTTCTGTATGACCCTAATTAGGCCAGATTTTGGACTGTGTCAAAACACAGTCCAAAATTATCTAAGCACTTGTGATCAAGTTCCATTCAATTTCAATTCAATTCAATTCTTCTTTATTTGTCCGTATAAAATCAATAGTTAAAATGTTAAAAACAAAATGAAAAGACAAAAAGGAGCCCTCATGAAACCAAAAATGGTTTGTTATAAATAGAGAGGGACCTGAAGTAATATAATATAAACAAAAAATATAGAAAAATACACAGACATCTAACAACTTAACTAACCTAGAATTATCTAAAATTACACAATGTAGACAAATTGTGATTAAACTATTAAATTAGGAAGTTCAAGATTAGAATTACATTGATGTATTTGGTAAGGAATTGTAAACTGTATACCTGCCAACTTTTTTGGCTCCAATGCGTGAGACAAACCTCGCCACGACTACTTGGGCTACACCCTCTCCCATTTCGATCTGACAAGCAAAAAAAAAAAAAAAAAAAGAAATTGTCTGACCATTTTTGGGTCATTTCTGCCCAAATTATCGCTGTTTTCGGGGCAGTTTTTACTGTATTTTGCTCTATATTGTGTCATGCGTCGGAAACAGTGTTGATATGACTGTTTATGGGTGAGGATTCTGCTAATGCGTGAGATAAATTGATTTATGCGTGAGACGTCATAAATAGGCTCCAATGCGTGAGACTAATGCATAATGCGTGAGAGTTGGCAGGTATAAAACTGTCAATACATGATAAAACATTTTCTTTTTAAAAACATTAAGTGAATTAGAGTCTTTTATAGACATCATCATTAAGTGATTTAGAGTCTTTTTATAGATTTACAATCAAGTTTTTTTGCAAACCATTTAGTGGTTTAGCAGCCTTTTGCAAACACAGTTTTGGTCAACTTGCCTTTTAAGCCCTGTGCACAATTGAGGAATTTTGCTCAGCAAGCAGCCTCTCGAGGTACTTCCCTTTGAAAAAAATAACACCCTTTGACTAGGTAGATCCACCTTGTTAAATTACTAGGGAGAACTACCTAGCAACACAGAGAACTGCCTAGTAAGTTAGTATAGTTACGCTGTCTGTTGATTTTATTAATGCCTTAAGGTTTATTCCAAATAATGGCTGTATTTTCTAGTATACTTGTAGAGCATTTCTAACCATATCACTGGTAGTATCCCCTGATATGGTAGTTTTTATAGGGTTAACCCTGTTAACTACCTTTATCTACCTTGTCACTACCATTATCAACCATGTTAACAGAGTTATTTTTTTCAAAGGGTTTGCTCAGCATTACCCTTTTGCCGCACACTACTTACGAACATAGAACATTCTTTGCATGCATGAGAGCTTTGAACAATCTGATTGGCGAATGTAATGAAATCAGCATGCTTCAGTTCATTTCAGTTGATATGCGTGCGCAGTAACAGCAGAATAGTAAGCATTTTGCTTAGCTTTGGCGCACAATGTGACCAAAGTGACTCGAATAACCAAAATTATCAAACAAGATAGATATTTTGCTCACTGCCTCGCGAGGCACTTTTCTTACTAAAAATTTGATGCACGCTGTAAGTAAAGTGCCTCGTGAGGCTTTGCCGATCAAAATTTTTCAAGTGTGCGCCATGCCATGCTTTAGCATGATGAGTGAACCATTGTAACAAACTATAAATATATTTTTATCTTTCAGATGAAGGAGATGCAACAGACACTTTTAGGATTGATTTTTATATCATCTTTGTACTTTTTGTTACAAAACTATGTTGTTGAACCCAAAGTGATAGAGGATCGTCTAGGACTTACTGCAAGCACTATAACTGTACTTATGTATGCGTCTCCTCTTGCTGAAATGGTAAGATTCATCAAAGACAATAAATTACACAAGACAGAACTCTACATACAAAACAGTATAACAGTATAAAACTGATATGCACGCTACCAACGGCTGGTGATGAACAAACTTAAGTTTGAGTTGACAGATTTAAGACGTGATCGACATGCAATAAAATGTAGGCCTAAACAGCCAACAGGCCTAAAGCAGATTGATTAATATCCACATAATGTCGAGATTATTATTATTACCAAAACTATTGCTTTTATAAAAAGATTAAACATTCCTATCATAAACATAGGAGGGTTGCCGATCGCTGTCTCATGATTCGTCGTTATTCCGCTACAAGACACCTCAGCATCACATAGCGTTCATCCATGCCATGGAGCATGACAAGAAGTGCGCCTTCAATGGCTGGTGATGAGATGTCATCACATCCGTACGATTTTACAATCCCAGAGTTCTATCTTGTGTAATTCTGGCGCGGATTTATGGGGTATGTGGACATATCCTTAATTGTAGAAGAGAAGTAATATAATTTAAGAACTGACTTTTCAATTAGCTAAAATAATATGTAAAATGGGGTTTTTTCTTTAATAAGCATTACGCTTCAGGAAATTTCCCCTTTTTTTGTTAAAAAAACATTTTCTTTTTCTATATTTTTGTAATTCTGTAAAATGTTTACAAAGGAAATAAAGTCATTGTCATTGTCACATTATAAATGTCAGTGCATTGTTCTTGTTATTAAAACAACTAACATTTAATTTTTTTGTCATATCATAGGCTGAAGTTATCAGAAGAAAGAATAGCGCTAGTATATCGCTAGCCCTGACCATTACGTCACTAGCTACATCAACGCTCTGGTTTCTCTACGGTCTTTTACTTAAGGATTTTTACATTCAAGTAAGTATAATAATAGTCAGGCGCGGATCCAGGATACGCCGAAAGAGGGGGCGCACTTTTCCTGACGAGATTTTGCCATATTTTGGGTGCCCTGGTACCCTATTTTGTTCGTATCTTAGGTTTTTCCTGTCACTTTTGGACCCGGCACACCTAAAATAAGGGGGGGGGGGGCGCAACTACGTTTTGCCGAAAATAGGGGGGCGCGCGCCCCTCTGCGCTTGGATCCGCGCCTGATAGTACCCGTGTTTTACGACAGATGCTTGTTACAAAAATTATGTCCATTTCATTTGTCTATACATAAAGTGTTTGTTGTAGTGATGTTTTCAGCTGGGCTTGATATTCATTTATTCATATGCATATATATAATTCTCATTGTTTATGTTTCTATAAATATACAAGGTATATCTACTTGGCAGTTTAAAACCACTTCTGTTTAAAATTTATATACATATATTTATATTTTTATGCATATATTTATGTGCATATTTATAGCACAGAAAAAAATGTGTAACAATTTTAATTTTTTTGAGTGAGGTTGTGAGCACCTCATAATGGATAATGGAGACATGTGCAACAGGCAGACAGAGGGAACAAGTGGTTGTTTGATGGATACAAAAAGTAAATCCTCTACTTATGCTTATGACTCAAGGCTTCAGAGGCAGATTGAAGGGGGGAGACCGCCCCACCCCCTCTTTCGGAAAGTAAAATATATCAATATTATTAGCATTGTCTATAAAAAATATTCAGCTATCATAAGACAAGGATTAATATATTAACATGCCCCTGAGGCCCATTTCTGGACATCTAAAGACCAAAATTTTAAGGGAAGCATGCCCGGACCCCCCTAAAATTTAATTATCTACCAGCCCCTTTTCCAAAAGTTTGAATCTGCTCCTGGGTTTGGAGCTTATCCCATTTTTGATGCATGAAGTGGTTGATTGTGTGATACTTCTGGATGGGACAATTGTCCATCCATACTCCCCGTCAATATGCCAGTTTTTACTCATTATGCAGTTTCGTAGACTGAAGCAATCAGAGAGTAAAGTGCATTTTTCAACAAGTGCACACAGCAACAGGCAGATGCAAAATTAAGAATAATCCTGCCCTTTATTGAGATTCAGAGTCACAACCAGTGCACTCACAGTTGATGGATCTTAGTGATATATTGAGTGAGTGAGTGAGTGGGGGAGTGGGGGAGTGAGTGAGTGGGTGAGTGGTGTATGAGGAACTAGAGGAATAAAATTAATGAACTAAAGTGTTGGTGTTGAATGATGAGATGGATGAAAAAAATGAATGGATTAATGAATGAATAACTGAATGCATTGACTATTTTTTAATAAAATATCATATCATTTATTCACATAATCAAAAATCATATTGTTAATTTATTTATTATTATTTTAGCATGCAAGTTCTTTTCTGGGATTATATTTGAAGTGTTGACTAATTTTCTTAATAGGTTCCAAATTTCCTAGGCATACCAAGCTGCCTGATTCGACTGGTTTTGATTTACAAGTACAAAAGCTCAACTAACCAGTACGTCATTAAATTCTTTTCTAACTCAGGGGCAGATAAAAACTTCAAAGCAGTTAATAGGGCATGCATGGCTAACATGATTTATTTAATTAATCATTAATTTTTGTTATTATGCCGAGTGTAGTGAAAAATTAAGTCTTAATGTATGTTCAGACTCGATAATTAAGCACAGGGTAACTTACACGGCATACCAATATTTGTGTCTGAATTAGCGCGAGTCACTAATCTGGAGCATAAATTGTGCTTCCTGCAAACCCTAGATTAGTGTAAACTATGGAGCTATGCCTCATACACGTGAATTATTTTTACCTTTTGTCAAGCATTGTCCAATCAAAATTTGCAATCAGTCTGCATTGGCAAATCAATTACAGGTGAATGTTCATAGGAAAAGTCACTGCCGGCAAATTATTGACTTGCTTGTTTTGACTTCCCTTGTATCTTAGCACCGCAGTTGTTACGCCAAAGATTAGCTTATGCAGAGGTCCCAAGTTTGAGAAGTGAAAAATCAGGAGATTTTAAGTTGGCTACTTTGTCGATTAAATTTACGTAAATGGAAATGTGCGAAGTGTCAATAAAAAACAGAAAACAACAGAAAAAGTATGTAACATTATGTAAAAATATTTATATTATTGTATAAAAATTGTATTTGACACTGAGCAGAGCTGGTATTTTTTGAAGGGACAACCGATTTTGCTTCTAGGCTAGGTCAAGGCCCACTATGAATATTTTTGGGAGACACTTAAAATTTTCAGGAGAAAAATGTATTTTCCAGGAGGGCAGGAGATGACTAAAACTAAGACTCCCGCCATTTTCATGAGACTTGGGACCTCTGCTTATGTCTTACTGATGGTATGTTTGCTTAAGCTGTGAATCTGATCATACTGTACCAATTTACAGGAATAAAATCCCTCCTTATTACAACTGTATAGCACAGTCATTCTTAAAATAAATATTTTTGAAATAATAATTGCATAGTTTTTCGTTGTTATTGTTACTCCACTGTTTGTTTAAAAATCTAATCTTAAAAAACGTGTTCATCCTAGTAATTGGTTGCCCTTTCCATCATTCCTAACAAAACACCCTGTTCATACATTTTTTTCAGTTTTGTTAGATATTTATCATTAATTATATATTATTAAATAAAAAATAACCTTTCATTATTCATATTTTTAAAATCTGGTAGAATAAATTTTTAAAATGGATTGTGTGTAGTATATAAGTACATACTTTTCTTCTATAATACATTTCTAATTTTGTTTGAATAATTATGCAGTGTTTTAGTTTCATTTTCAGCTTCATCTAAAAAAAAGGAAATTTTCTCTCATCCCTACTTTAAAAATGTATCCATACTTAAAAAAGTAATGGTAAAAAGTAGGCCATAGACCAAGCACTGAAATGGTAATAAGCTATCCCGTCCTGGACACCATCCCAGAATTTAAAGGTTTCAGGGTAGAATTTGATTTAAGCAAAATGGGGGTTTTTGTGCCATTTTTTTTTTCATTAATCATCACTATTAATTATTTTTTCATGTTTTAATTTTCCTTCCATATCTGTTAATTATTTAATGCATGTATTCATTCACTGTGGTGGTATTTATTCATGTGTGGTAGTATTTATTTTTTTATTCATTCATTTAATTCATTCATTGTTGATATTATGTTGTAGTAGTAGTTGCATGTGAATGTATTGGCATCTAATACAGTTAACTCTCCCAAAACCGACACTTGGAAAAACCAACTTTCACGCTAAACCGAACCATTTGTGAGGTCTGACCACAAAACAAGTCATATCGTAGGTGACATCAAATTGAGGTACCAAAATAGCTCTGAAGTCAAATTTTTGAGAAAATTTAGTTTCAATAAATTATGAGTACTCTGGTAATTATATTTTATTAACTTTTTTGGTCAGTTTTCATCAGCAAAATGTCTTTCATGCACATTTTCTGGAATCTGTAGCCTTTTAATTGTTTACATTTAGATGGCTTTATTGGCAATTTTAACTGCTTCCATACATGGAAACTTCAAATGCTCATATCTGTGGATCTAACTATCCAATGATTGTCATTTAAATTGCAGTTGTATTTTGCTCTATTGGTCCTATTTGAAGATACCAATAACTATTTTTTTTCATTTTCCTACCATGAGACTCATTTTGTTAGACCTCATATTTCTGTAAGTCCAAAAATCTTGAAAAAATGTAAACATAGATAAACTTGACAAATCTGAATTTCCAGAAAGCCAGACAAAAATTACAAAAACCAGACAAAACAAAAGAAAAATAACATATAAAAACCAGACAGAAAAAAACAGACAAAAAATAGCCAAAACAATGGTCGGTTTTTGGAAGAGGTAACTGTTTACTTTTACTTGATCTACATACCTGTTCCACAAACTATGCAACAGCCAAAATGAAAAGTGAAAAATATTTTGTATGTGCTATGAACCTACTGGGTCACAGATGGTTTTTAGAGCTTGAAAATTCAATCCTGAAATATGTTCAAAACAGAGCTTAGTGTATGGTTTCAAACCTGAAAATTTATATCAACCCCTTGTAAGCTATTTCACTAATAAAGCAAAGTGATAGTTTTCCAACAGCTAATGTATTTGTAATCCTATGTTTGCATTTATCTTACCAACCTTTTTGTAGAACAAACATATTCACATTTGTGCTACTTAGATTTTTTTTTCTATGAGAAGAAAATCTGGAAAATATGTGGTGGCCATGATTTTCAAGAATTTGAATCGGCTGTGCAACACAAAATTTTATTTATCTAATATTTTAAATTAAAGACTCTAAAAAAATCAACTTATTTTTATTTACAGATACCAAACATATCAGGCATAATCTCAGGAATCATCCGATTGGCTCTTCTAAACTTATATCCAAAGATTGACACATATGCGGATTCCAGTGGAAAAGTCATGTAAGCAGTACGTAACCTAGTTTGCTGAATCCAGTGTAAGCTGGACCACTTGTGCACATGTGTTTTGGTGTTTAGGGGTGGGGGTGAGGGTGGATAGGGAAACGGGGCATGTACCTTCTACATAGTTTTGAGTTGGGGATGGTCCCTCCATTTTTTAATGGTAAACCCAAATTTTGTTTAGATAATAATAAAAAGTAATGACTTATGGTATAAATGTATATGCCAAGATGCTCTGTATCAGTGTTTAGAGGCTTATTGTTTTCAAAAGTTTTCTATGGAAGGGGATCTCCCCCTTCCAAACCCATTTCTAGGTACACTCAGTCCTTCTCATCCCCCGACTCACTTAAATGGGAGTGCACCACTGAACTGGACAATAGACTACAAGATTCTATTTATCATTGTAATGTTAGAATTCCATAGAACAGTTCAAGTTCAAATGAACATTTATTTACTTCCAAAGAATGAACAAAATACTGATTCTTAAACAATAATAATATGGTAGTATAATAATAAATAATTGCTTAAATAATATAACTAAAAGACGGAAGAAGGCAGATAGCCGAGAAGATTAAACAAAAATCTTGTATGGGGCAAGCCTGAAGAAAAGGACGGAACAAAAGCATATACAGGGACAGCACAATACAATGATGAAACAGAACAAGTGACAATGCAAGGTAGTAAAACAGCATAACGAGTTCGGACCAACATAAACGATAAACTTTAAACTTTAAATAAGGTTGAACTGAGAGTGTTGATATAATGAAAAAGATGCATTTTAGTATTCATTTTAAATAGTCTGGCAGAGGAGTTCTTAAGTGAAGAAATAGTGGTAAAATGTTCATAATATGGAAACCATATCATATAAGTGAACTGTTCTATTGGTTTTATGCTTAATTAATTCCCAGTCAGTTTTGTCGTCATACTTTTTATATGATTAGGGTATGAACAGCCAAGATTTTAAACATGGTAAAAGGGGAGGCGTTTAGTTTAACCTACCTCAAGGTCACCATGGTTGTGTAAATTTTAGGCTAGTAAACTTCTAGATTTACAAAAATTTACACTCTTAAAATGTTTCTCAGTGTTACAATTTAATGCAATTGTGACATGACTGTGTCACTATTTGAATGATGAAACCAAACCTGCATAAGTCCCATTACATGATTTTGACTAATGTGCAGAAATTTTAAAATATGGCGCCATCAGATGCTAAAAATCTTTTCAACCTAAACTTGTACCGATAATACTATACCTGCCCAGTCTCACGCATTATGCGTGAATCTCATGGAGCCTATTTTTGATGTCTTACACATAACTAATTTTTCTCACGCATCAGCAGAATTCTCACTCATAAACAATGGTTTCAATACATTTTCCCACGCAAGAGGCAATATAGAGCAAAATGCGGTAAAAGCGGCCCCCACAACAGCGTTAATCTGGTCAAAAACGGCTGAAAAATGGCCGGATGACTTTTTTTTTTTTGCTTGTCAGATCGAAATGGGAAAAGATGTGGCCTAGTAATGGGGCTGAAGTTTGTCTCGCGCATTGGAGCCAAAAAAATTTGGCAGGTAGGCCTATATAATAATTTACAGCTCAACTTTATCTATAACATTTGTAGATTTCCAATACTGTCTTTCAGTAACTATACTGACATCTTAGACATAATATTGTGGGCGTTTTAAGTTTCATCGACATTCCCAAAACCTGATCTCAACCATTGACACTGATATATTTTGTGTCTTTGTCTTGTACTCCTACATGTGAATCAGAGGCGGCGGGATGCGTCCCCTCTATTCCCCTCTTCCGTCACCCACAATGTGAAGTCACAATTATTAAACTCACAGAAAATTTTTGGTAATAGTGAAGAACATGTTTTTCTCTATTTAAAGGGTTGTGATAAGCTACTGTTTTACAAAAGAATATGCTTGTTTAAAGCATTCACTGATAAGTGCCACTAGTTGATAAATCATTACTATAGAAGTAAATTTAAAATTATATAATATTTATACTGTATTTTATAATTTGTGTTACATTTATATATTATACAATGCAGGGTTTTAATTGTTTGACTTTTAATTGTTGTTCTTGATGCATTCAATAAAATTAAGAGGTTGATAGGAAAACTATTCCTGTAATTTAATCAAAGAAATCTGTTTGACATTTTAAAATGCATAAACCAGATAACATATATTTCATATTAAAATATTTTTGGTTTACAAATATTTTTAATTTAATGAATTAATTAAATTATGGATTATTCCATTGAATAAATTAACCTTGTTTCACAATTAAAATGGTAATTCTCTATTTATATTTTATACAATGTAAGTCTATTTTTGTATATGTAAATGTGTTGCTGTTGAGTGTTATTTTTATAACAAAACTCTCTTGTTCTTTGGACTCTTTTTTTCATCATTTTATATTCTGGTGTTTAATTCATTTGTTGGTTTGTTTGTCCATTCATTCATTCATTCATTCATCCATTAATTCACTTCAATTGTTTCTTCACTTCATTCGTTTATTCACTGCATTCATTCATTCATCATTTATTAACTCACTTCATTCATTCATTTATTTATTTCACTCATCCATTCACTCATCCATGCATTCATTCATTCATAATGAATGAAATATTTTGTATTTGTATGACTTGTATTAAATAATGAAAGATCATAGATAAGAAAGTTAAAACTTAACAATAGATATAATATTCCTACCATATTTAAAAATTGTTTACTGATGTTTTGATATGTTGGTATGTTTTTACACCAATGTTTAAGGGTTGTTTTCTTTATATTATTATTTATTAAATGCAGTATTCTACTTCCATGTCGAAGTTCATATTGTAGTGTTTTGTTTTTTTTTTTGTTCTGCATTCTTATCCCGAATTTCTGGGATAGTGTCCGACAGGGATATTTAATTACCATGGTTAAGTTTATAAATTACATTTGCGTCTTTTAGCATCGTCGATCGGTGTTATATAAATGCTGTATATCATTATTTATTGATTTATGTATTATTCTTCTTTTAAAAATTAACAGGTTAAATTATCGGTTTGTTAACACGATGCAAACTTTATTGTTGGTATTTTTATAAAAATTAAGATATTGAAAACAGTAATACATGCATACATGTTTGTGTGTATGAAGAAAGATAAATCTGACTTTGATTTATTTATTGATGCAAAAGTTCAAAAGTCGACAACACTGATTCAAGCGCACTTGCAACTGTAATATAACAAGTAGCTGGAACTCCAGGAGTAGATGCAGACTTTTGGAAAAGTGGGGGTGGGGCGGGGCGGTAGAGAGTAAACAATTTAGGGGGTCCGGGGGAATGCTCCTCCGGGAAATGTTGGGTTCAGGTTTCCGGAAATAGCTTCGGGCGTGATAAGGGATCAATTCTTTTTTTATGGTTGCTGAATATTTTTCATTTTATAGACAATGTTATTAAAATTGAAATAATTTACTTCCCGAAAGGGGAGGGGTACTCCCTTAAATCCGCCCCTGAACTCGATAGCTCTGGCTGTAATATTTTAAATTGTGTAAAAACTACTCATTAGAAGGCAGTCTTTCCCCTCGTCAAAATATTTTATGTGTGTTATATGTGCCCTCCCTACTTTCTTATGTGTGCCTCCTTTCAATTTCCCTCCAAAACAATATAGTCAAGTATCCAACAATTATAACTGAAAAGAGCCGAAAAATACGCATTATACGGCTACACCAATCGTTTTTTCTTTTTTTTTTCTTTTTGATCAGATTTAAAAGAAAAAAAAAACAGGCGTTGATCCAAGGGGGGGGGGGGGGGGGGGCAACGGGCC
>JAOTQE010137194.1:0-11831 GCA_025631205.1 Nesometra sesokonis
ATAAAATTTAATTACTAAACTTAACAAAACAACAGGAATCTCATTTTTGTGAAATTATGAATTTCTGTCTATTTTTGCGAATATCTCAAAATGGCCTGGCGTACAACATGACTCATTTTGTCACGACACCTCACATATTGTATTCATGTTACCAGATAATGTGTCCTAGCTATGTCCACAGTGTATGATACTCTAACCTACCATAATGTACAAGTTATAAATAATAACCATAATCACCAACTATTATGTGTATATTTCCATTAGAGTTATGCTATCTTTACCGTACATCTCAAGAAATGTAGATTAATATTGAATTAATCTACTTGCTTATCACAATGTTTATAAAGGATAGGGATATACTGTGCAGACAGCTATAGATTTGAAATTAATTCAGGTTTCTCCGAGATAAGACTTGGCAATATGTGAGGTCTCGCCACAAAATGAGTCGCATTGTAGGTGAGAAAAAATATAGATAGAGATATTTAGTTTTAATCAATTATGAGTACTATGATACTTATTTTTCATTACAATATACTTTTAGGTAAGGTTTCATGTAGGAATGTGTCCTTTATGCAGATTTTCTTTATAGTATTTTAATTGTCTATTTTTGCATTGCTTCATGAGCAATTTTCTCAAAACTGTTTTCAAACATAAAAACTTCAAATGCTCATATTTTTGGATCTATCTAATGGATGTCATTTAAAATATAGATTACAACTTATATTATACTCTATTAGAATGTACCAGTAACTTATTTTTGGATTTTCCTACCATGAGACTCAATTTGTTGTGAGACCTCACATATTTCATAATGACAAACATGACTTATAAGGCAAGATTTCTGGGTTAGTTTTGCCGCTACCCCAAATATCTACATAACTATAGGCCTTTATGAGTAGTCCTGTATTTTCTGTAATACTAAAGAGAAATGTAGGGCAAAAAAATGAGAATCAAAATTATATAATTATTTTAAAATACATAAAATTTTTACTGGTAAATTGTAGTTTTAACCGGTAAATTTGATGGCTAAAACCATACTCAGGAGAACACTGGTTACATTACTGTACACCTATAATAATCATAATTTTTGTTTAGAAAACTTGATCCTTATCATATACCATGTAGTATACCTGCCAACTTTCTGCGAGCCTACAGCCCACAAGACAATCGCCATCCCAGGAACATACCAGTACCCAATTTCGACAAGCTGAAAAAAAGGAAATTCCGTACGTTGACAGGTCTTAGTTCAAAATTCCAAGATTCTGGAAAGGTTTATGTGCAATTATATCATTTTTACCTCATTGTTGGGGGTTTGTGAGGTATATTGGTTCAAAAATATACCTCACAAACCTTGGTTTTTTTGCATGTCGATGTATGGAAGCTCCTTTTTAGTATTTTTTACAAATTTATGCGCGAGACCTTCACAATGGGTCCACATGCGTGAGGCTCATGAATTATACATGAGAGTTGGCAGGTATAGTGTAGTGTGACATAAAGTACTGAATTTAAGTTTTTTTTAAAATAAAGTCAAGTTATATATTTTTATTTTGTTTGTGATTATAGCCTGATTTTTCCAAGACGCCACTAGTCACTGACGATGATGTAAATAGCTGGTTACATTTCTATGATATGACGTCACCATTAGTATGTTTTAGTTGTTTGGTTTCCTCTGACCCTGTAAGTATTTTTTTTTTGTTTAATTTAAAAAATGAAAACATTGGAAGCTAATATTACACACTGCGTATCTAACAACTGTCCATGGCTGCAATAAATGTGTAATAAAATTTGTAAGTAAACAAAATAATGCTAAAAATTTGACATGGAGTGCCCAGTTTTTAAATCATCGGTCGGGTTAAGGTAAGGAGTGTAAATTCCAGAGTTGAGGATGTTTCAAGTTTTGGTATGAGAGTAGTAGCCAAAAAGGTGGTTGTTGAAAAGTCAAATATGGTGGCCACACCATTTTACATGGGGTGCCCATTTTTTGACTCGTCGGTTGGGTTAAGTTAAGAAGTGTAAATTCCAAAGTTGTGAATGTTTTAAGTTTTTTTATGGGAGTAGTGGCCAACAGACAGCAACACAATAGATGGTCAACAGACAACAGACACAGCTCAAGTTAATACCTACAGTGTTTGGAAGGGCGGTAATGAATTCACAAAAGATGTCTGCAATCTTAATTCTTCCAAAACAAGATTATACCACTTTAAACAAATCCTGGTAGTCTATCAGTTTCGATGATGAATTGTTAGCAATTTGTACAGTTCATCTTTTGTGGATCCGCAGGTGGCTGTGGAGTCCAATCTTTGAGTGCACAGATGAAGGCAGGGAAACTGCCCTGAATTAGGTTGTACAGCGGCAGCTGCTCTTCTCTTGGACGGCAGCAATGCTTGTTCGCTGGTTCTTCTTTAAAGTTATCAAGTGCCTATATTGTCGGAGCACACAAGACACTTGCGCGTTCTGCTCTAGCTGGTTTGCTGCAGTCCTGACATATGTGATGTTGACTTTCACACAGTCCTTGAACCATTTTTTGAGGCCTGCTTCTGTTTTGTTTGCCTGATGAAAGTTCGCCATAAAGCAACTGCTTTGGTATCCTAGAGTCGTCCATGTGAATGAGGTACTCAGTCCCACAAAGCTGGATTTTTAAAATATTAAACAAATATCTTAGATAATATTCATAATTTGATGCAAAAAAAATATTAAAAATCTTAAAAGTTTTCATGTAAACATTTTCGTGAAATCTAGTTTACTGAGCATTCTTTGTGTTACTAGTACAATTTTTTTTCTATTCAATGAGAATAACTGAAAAACGAAATCAGATGCATGAAAACTTTCCAGAATACCGGAGTGCATGCTAAACCAGACATTTTTGTTTACAGTCCTAAAATTATGAAACCATTGAGAAAAGTAGGCAAGCTTGTATCTCTCTAAACTCAACTGTCTGAAAAACTGAACATAATTTTCCAATGGCAATACTAAAATAAATTATTTAGTATTTGCTGTGTGTAACCGTAAATTCATGAATATGGGGAAGTTTCTTATGTACAAGGAGGATCATTACAATTACAGATGCCCCTATACTTGCTGGGGAGTCTTTAATTCCAATAGAAACAGTAGTTGCCTATATCCAAAGTTACCTACTATCACGATCTGTTTTTGTGAAACTTAGTCTTTAAATGTTTTACCATTGGAGTGGCGGACGCAGGGGTGTTGCCCTAGTTGCCCGGGCAACACCCTTAATTTCATAGTTTTCTTGTAATAACATAAAAAATCCGAAAGTAGTACAGCATAGTTCTACTAAATGTCCATTTCATCGTATATCAATATTGAAATTTCTGGGGCTGGCAGAGAATAATTTGTATGCGCATACTACTCACTGAGCCCTATCGGGGGACACAAGTCGCTATAGGATTTTGACTCTGGGAAACCCCCTTAAATTTGATCTGCGACCGCCACTGCAATGTATCAGCATTTGTTTTTGTTGGTATGCCCTCTCCAGGCGATGTGTTTTCTTGGTTAGAGAATTTCATGCATTTGTTTCAGTTTATGTAATAATTCTTGAAAAGGTACATAAAATAAAATTTGTTATTGTTATCTGTATGATAGATCCAAACAGGTAATTATTGAAATACTCTACTTCTGATCATTGTAGTAATGTGGTATCAGGGGCCGCGCAGCGTTGAATTTTTCTTCAAATTCACATGAATCTGTTTAGAATCTTGCAAAAATAATTTACGAGTATCTTTAGAATCCGAAATTTTAAGCATGCCAAGCAAGGTGATGCTTGACTTAATTTCATTTATTTATAGTTCTAGACATCCCGATTAGTTTTTTTTATGCATGTGTTTTATGTTTAATGAAATAAATTAAATGTAATGAACACATTTAAGACCATATCAATACGTGTGTGAATTATTGAAGTCCGAGTTCCTAAAAGTTCAACCCATTTCCTCAGGAATAGACATTTAAGCAAACTCTGTGTGTGTCAAAATTTATTGCCATTACCTATCCCAACATCAAAGTCGACAGATTAATGATGGCGCCACATTAAACTGGGATTAATTATGTCTTTTATAGATAATATAAAGTTAGTACTATTTTTAGTTTCTCATTTATCCCAGCTTCAGGTAATTTGCTTGACATATTAAACTCAATGATTATATTAAACTGTTCTCATCACCTACAGCTTCTCTAGCAGTTCTTGAAGCAAGATTTGATTGATAGGAACAATTTAATATAATCATTGACATTATAGTAGTCTTAAATACTGACCGTAGCGGACTTGAAATTTAAAGATATAGTGTAATAATAACTTCATCTTATAGTTTCTGTCCTTTGGCATGGCATTGATGTATGCCGCTCTTCACCCTAAAGTATCAAGTGTGATTTTAGATTATACTTTTCCTGTGTTATTTTAACTGTTTCTATTTTAAAATCACAACACTTTTAGGTCTTAAAATAATCTTTATATTGCATAAGCACATTATTTTTATTTTTATTAATATTGACTCTACTAAGCAAACTGACATATAGTCTTGAGTAGTAAAAATGACAAGGCCAATTTTGTTTAAAAGTACTTAAGGTAAATGATTATCCAATGATCTATGACTATTTTCTGCATTATTTTTGTAATAATACAATCATTTTCTTATAAATGTGGTTTGTATACTACAGTTTTTTTTTTCTTTTTTAAAATACTTTTTGAATGGACAAAAGTGGTGCAGTATATACAAAGTTATTACTATAGAAATGTGATTATATTGCTATTGTGTAGCCTATTTAATGCTACACTAATTAGGCCAGACCTTTAGCATACCCTGTAATCAGTGTATGTAAACAATTCTATCTTCACAAGGGAATTAAATATTTTGAGGCTAGTGCCAAACTTTTTTTCCACAAAACACTTATATTTAGTTTCTTATTAAGGGTCTCAAGGCCACCGAAAACGTAAGGTAGTGGTGCGAGCCAACAGTCACTTGTGCTGCCGCTACAAGCCAATAGCTTAACTTGTGAGGTGAAATTTCGTGCACCGTCGACACAGCGCAAGTTTTTTAAGATGTTTGATATTTAACAGCTAAGCGTGTCGTTGGCTTGCGTGTGATGGAGTTGTAAGCTTTACCATTAAGCCGTTTATATGGTAACAGTTCTACGCTGCTAATTGTTACACCAAGGCAATCAAACAGAAGGACTCTGAAAAGTTATGACTCTTGTACCGACAAATGCGTAATGTTCGTATAGAAATAGAGATTTTACATGACGTACTTAACAACCGAGGCAATAATCTTCTATTAAAGAACAATTCATAATCACGCTGACGCTAAATGCACTGCGTGTATCATGAATAGTCACATAGGGATGGCAACATGTGATAAAAGTTTAGCATGTTATCGCGTTTCCAAGCATTATGTTCAATGTCGAGCTTCTTGTATCAGTTTCGGGAATTTATTTGCAAAAAAGTTATGTTCAATAAACTGCAAAAAAGGGAATGGAGTCACTCGGAGTCACTTATGGGAACCCCCACACTAAAAGAATATGTAATTCGCTATTACTACAACAACGCTCATTTGGTACACTTTGGTACATCATAGTCAAAAATGCTATATAATGTTAACCAGAATGAGAATTTGTGTAAAAAATCTTAATTTAGATTCACTTTATTTTTTTATCCAATTTTATTGTATTCAGTGGTGTCAAATTATTGTGCCTTTAAAAAATCATGAAGTAATATACATAGGAAATTATTTAAAATAATCAAAATGTATCTGCCACCAAAAAACGCATAGTGTTAGTAATCTAATAATATTTAGCGTCTGGAGCAAAATATGTCGGTACAAGAGTTATGAATCAAAGGGCTGTATGCTCGCGCTATGTTCCACGCCAAAAAACAGCGTCGTTCTGTTGAATTGCCTTGGTTACTCACACATTAATTTACAAAATTATGTCTACGCACAGGCATTAAATTATGAATACGTTCGAACACATAGCAATGTGCACCTGTTGCCCTGTAAACGGCTTATAGGTAAAGCTTACGACCTCCGAACACGTAAACCAATGTCACAAGTATATGTTAGATGTTAAACGTGTTAAAAACCTTGCGCTGCACCGTGGGCACAAAAAATTTCACCGCACACATACAGGAAGCTGTTTCCTTGCAGCGGTGGCATGTGTGACTTTTGTCTTGCGTTTGTGGCGGCCTTAAGAATGTAATGTAATGTTAGGTTCATAACTTAAATATCAAATATGAAGGCAAGATGAAATACACTTGAACCTCCCTGTGCGGACACCTCTCGTAAGCGGACACCTCGCATAACAGACACTAATTCAAAGACCCGTGTTCTTCCTATTTAACCAGTGCATTTGGTACCTCCCGTAAGCAGACATCTCCCGTAAGCGGGCGTGGACACTTTTTATCTTAAAATTTAGATTTTTTGTATGCTAATTTACCTCCCATAAGCGGATATCCTTGAAAATTTAGTGGTTTTTTTTGGTACAACAACTACAAATTTTTGAACAAAATCTTCCTTATACTGTAATGGCTGAGATTTATATTACTGAACTAAATTTTAAAATAAACAATATTTAATAAAATGTACATTGCAGTGTCTAGACATTTAAGAGACCATTCGTGTTGAGAAGGCCTTGAAAGAAGAGGCAAAAGGTCATATACGTAAATTTACAACTCTGGCCTACGCTAGTCTACAATGCCTTGTAGGCTAGGTAGGCTAGGTAATTAGACAGGCATAGCTCTAGAGAGGTCTAGCTAGCCTAATAAAAAAAACTTGGTCGAACACACACTCTAAGGTCCCACAAACTAGAAGAATAGGACTAGGCCCTACCAGGTGAAGCTATAGCTTTATAGTTATTTTTCCTTGTTTTATTTCAAACTCACCATGGTGAACGTTGGTTTTCGGTGTTGTTTCTTGGGCCCACGCTATGTAAGTTTTGAAAATTCTATGTGGTCGCTCGCTCACACAAAACCAAGAAGAACGCTGATTGGCTGAAAAGTTCTTCGTTCATGAATTCACCACGGACGACGAATTGCCCAAAAACTGTCCATGATTTTCTCTCAAGAACGAAACTGTATGGCTAGCACATGCACAGTTCGAGTTTCGTCTCCGGCTACCGTTCGTGAGTCCGTCCGTCGGTAATGCGAACACCATATTATTGAACCGGTTAAAATAATATGATAATAATTAATAAATTATTGATTATAGACTTTTGTTATACTGAGTTTTTGGTAATTTTAACTTTTTTTTTACCAGTCTTGAAAACAGGGCTACAGTTAAGTTATGAGTTGCTAGAAATTATTGCCGACAATGATCGTAAATTCACTTTCAATGGTTTTCTGAACAGAAAAACATTAATAACTCACGAGATAACGATCGCGATCCAATACGCAGTTCTTCTTACAATTTTTTGATAATTTGCCACTCGCTCTGTGTATCTGTTACGCGTGATGTCATGTACGAACACTTGAAAAAAAATTGATTTTTGGATCTCGATCCTTGGAAAAATCAATTTTTAAATCTTGATTTATTTCTGCATGTGTGAACACTCCTTATATCTGTGAACCATAGCAATAACAACAACGTGGGTTTGATGCCCGCTTGCAACATGGTTCTGGTGGTGGAACAAGTCTTCTCGGATTAGGACTATAAAACATAGGCCCAGTGTACAAATACCTCTCATGTGCGAGTAAGGGGTTACCTCTGCTGTGGACACATGAAGGAGCACCTCTAGCGGGCAGCAGGACATGACGTTACCCTTTGGAGCGTAGAAACCCTTTGAAAAAACCTGTTAACATAGTAGATAATGGTAGTGACAAGGTAGATAAAGATAGTTAACAGCGTTAACCCTATAAAAACTACCATATCAAGGGATACTACCAAACATATGGTCAGCAATGCTCTACAAATATACAAAGGAAAATACGGCCATTATTTACAATAAACCTAAGGCATTAATAACATCAACAAATAGGGTAATTATATACTACCTTACTAGGTAGTTCGCTGTGGTGCTAGGTAGATCTCCCTAGTAATTTAACATTGTAGATCCACCTTGTCAGAGGGTGTTATTTTTTTCAAAGGGAAGGCATGTGTAACATCTGTTCCACAGCACCTTGAGACTCTACTGTATAAGGCGCTTTGTGTTGAGGTTTTAATAGCAAAATAAATGTTAAAACTAATAGCTACTTACTGTACCGTCTTATCAATTGAAATTTAAAGAGGCTTTGCACATTAAATTTCCTTAAACTTTTGTTACACTATAATAGCACTCCCCTTTTAGTGTCAAGTGTTTTGAATACCATTCATGTTATGCTGTATATTTGTCAGCTGTTATGATAAATTATGTATGCAAGGGTTCGCTTCTAAAATTCACTGAATAATCTATTATATTCTTTAATCAAATCAACAAAAAAATTACATGAGTATCTACAGGGCATTCAGAATGTACATAGCCCCACCCATATCATAATTCACCACTGTTTAAATTTTCTCAAGAATTTCTGATGAAAAATGTGGCTTGTAGGCTGTTCAAAGACACACACACACACACACATGAACAAAAAGATAAATAAACAGGAGTGCAAACACGGAGGTAATAAATTGAAGAATAAAACATCAGAAAAAACAGAGAAATTCAGATATTGAGTATGTAATTAGACAGTACTTCCATTGAACTTAATTTTTACCCTTTAATCGATGACAATCATTGTCAGCGGGCAGATCCAGGATCCAGTGAAAGGGGGGTGGCGCCCTTTTCCAGGTCCAAGTGGGCGTGGTTGCCAGTTTTATTTTGACGAGCAGAAAAAAAAAGGATGTTTCCTCATTTTGGTGCTATGGTACCCTGCTTTAGCCCATATGTGTGTCTATTTTAGGGGTTTTATGGTAAATTTTTGACCCGGCACCCCTAATATTTGACGATTTTAGGGGGGGGGGGGGTTTCAGCTGCGGCTCCTTCTCAAATCAGCCCCTGATTTTGGAAAATACCTCACCATTACCCATATACAGGAAGAGAACTATCCTTGGCTTTTTTTATATTCACAGCTACAAATTTTAAGTTATTTTCTTCACATCGCTATCACAAATAATTTCACATCCTGTGCTATTACTCAGATCCCCATACTCCTTTCTATCTTATTCATTCCATCATGTCGCCGAACATTTGTTACTGTTAGAAAATCTCGTCATCTCAACTTTCTATGCCTTGTTAAACTGATAATTAACTGTAAATTATTCCTACTTTGATCAGTCATCTTTCATCTGTTAATATTTACCCTATTAATTTAAACTTTGCTTCGAATCTGAAATGTCTTGTTTATGATAGTATAATTTTTTGTATTTATGTTTTGTTGTACAGTACAGTGAAACCTCAATTTTACATACCTCAATTTTATGAACCCTCAGTTTTACATACTCCTAAATTTAACAACAAATGGAAAAGTGTTAAGCTTTACACATAAATTTTATCTGGACATTGTGTTAAAAATGTGTTCAAATTAACCAATATTTGTAGATT
Organism: Nesometra sesokonis; assembly: GCA_025631205.1. Lineage (NCBI taxonomy): Eukaryota > Metazoa > Echinodermata > Crinoidea > Comatulida > Antedonidae > Nesometra > Nesometra sesokonis. Next base: position 9,517 of record JAOTQE010137194.1, read on the forward strand.
TTGTATATAAAATCCTCTAGACCTAAACAATGGTTAGTAGTAAATAAATGAGGAAATAAGTAATAAACAATGCAACTTATAAAAAACCATAATTCAATTTTACACATCCTCCGATTTACATACCCTTCTGGTTTCTTACAGTATGTAACATTACGTGTACATCTCCATTAGAAAGTTTGATCAATTTTACCCTACATTTTCAAGGAAATGTAGGTAATTTTGAATTAATCACCTCACTGGCTTATCACATGTTTATTAAGGATAGGAATTTACTGTACATCTAAGCAGTCAAGTGGAAACTAATCCAATTATCCATTGCGATAAGACTTGACACAATTGTCTAATGGGGATGTACACCTAATGAAAATCAAGGTTATATACTTTATGATTCATTTTAAAATAATTTAATTTCTAACCTTGTCTTTTTTAAACAAACAAGTAACAATTGCATTTATTCCTCAGGGACTGTATTTACGCTTGGAACATTCCCATGGCTTTGGTCATCATGGAGAAGGTGGGCATTATCACTATGACATCACACCAGACGAGGTTGTTTACAAGGCGTACTATCAGGTGGCGGAACATATATACCGAGTTGATGCCCCAACTGAAACACACAGTGGAGAATGACTTATGTTTTTAAGTTTGCTGCAGCTCTACCAAAAATTCTGTTTAAAGTATAACTAATTTGACTACTTTAAAAAAAATCATGTTTCTGTATTCATAAAAAACTGAGATACAATTCTGAGTGGAAAAAAGTTTGGCGCTAGCCCCTATATATTTAGTTTCTTTGGTGAGAGAGTTGTTTGCATATACTGATTACAGGCTATGCTCAAGGTCAGACCTGATTAGTGTAGCATTGAATAGGCTACACACTAGCAATATAATTACATTTCTATAGTGCTAACTCAACTAAGTATATATTGCACCATTTTTGTACCACAAACACAACACATTTACAAGAAAATGATTTTTATAAAACAAAAAAATAATGCAGCCAATAGTTTTTATCAGAACAGGTCATAAATTATTACATATTAATAAATTTCCTTAAGTATTTAAATAAACAAATTTGGCCTAATCTTTTTTTCCACTCAGGGGCCTATCTCAGTTTGCTATTGTCAAATGGTAATAATTTAAGAGATGGAATTGGAAAAGTAATTGAATTATTTAAAGTGATTAACTTGGTTACTGATCACTGTGAAAACTGTACACTTATAATTATATAAAATTTACTATAACTTATGGAATTTACCACAGGTACCTTTGTATGGTGTCTGTTACCGGATGAGTTTATTAGTGAAAATAAATTCTAAATTATACTGAATGTAGGTAATCTACAAGATGTACCTTATTGGGCTATTTTCAGTAGTTATCTGGTTCACAGCAAACAGTTGCTGGATCAGATATCTGGATAAACTTCATACCATCAGAAGTTTTTTGCTAAAATTTTGAATTTTAAAGATTAAAATGCATTGGTAATCACTAATAATACTATATGATAGAATGTATATGTAAAGGCAGTAGGTAATGTTTGTGAGCAAAAAGGACATCCCTACTACTACCCTGGGAGCTAGATTGCTTTGTCATTAGGTTTACAGTTCTCCCGCCTTAGACCCAGGTCCGTCCTGGATCTGAGTATGAGAAAAAATTTTGTATTCATTGAGACTCAAATCTAGCCGTTCCCACCACTGTGCCACCAGTGTAAAAGCCAGTGTATTACACTGCTGAGGTAATGGGACATCCTTAAGCATGAGAGCAGTACACTGCTTGTTGCCTATACCTACATCAACCTGCGCTTGATTTTCCCATTATTTAACTTCCTGTCTTATCACCAGGCTTTAGCATTTTATTCAGTGGATTATGTTCAGACTCGTAGCTTAAGGTTGCCATAGCTCTGACAAAGCCTAAGGCAATCCACGGTGTAAATACACAGGGTGTTTAGACCAGGCTTATTGCTAGTACCAACAAGTGTATGAAACATTGGCTCATTAGCATAATACAGAGCTCCCAAGTCTCTAGGATTGTCCTGGAGTCTCCCGGGCTCCTGGAATTATCAAATTTTTTCCCAGAATATAGTTTGCTCCAAGAAATTCTCCAAGTTTTGAAAAATTTTCACAATTAGACTATATTTTTGACCTATTCTTTTAAAATTATTGATTGAAAATAAGGAAATGTGAAGTTTAGCAATGTTTTTTTTTATGAACAGCAATGGCACTTTAACAGTGACAAAATCATAAACTACCGTTTCATAATAAGCAATGTGTTTAAACAAGGGTAATTTACACACATTTTATGAAGTATACACATTACAA